>JAECXW010000601.1:0-20009 GCA_018153365.1 Drosophila fuyamai | reverse complement strand
TTCCCATAAGTTGGGCTCTGACGCGCATTCATATTTCTCTCGGCTGGCCGCAAAAGTTTAACGGCCGGCGCTTTGTATTTGTTTAAGTAATTAATTGTAATATAATGTTGGTGTCGGTACAGTGGGTACTCGCTACGATGATACATGCATACTACAGTTATCTTTAATTGTAATTGATATTTTAGATGACATCAATTCTGGGACTATGCTTTGACTTAAATCGTTCGAACATATAGTTGTATTTTGGAAGTCTTTTTTTTTTATACACGTTTCAAAATGACTTGTTTTTTATTGATTTCTAATTTTGTATCATCTTTGAAGTGGTGATGGCTAATTTTTTTATAAATGCAATCTGACTGTTCGGTCATGCCGCAGCCTAAATAAATTTAAAGTTTCTTAATCTTAACGTGAATTGAATTCTCGATGTTTGTTTTTGCCTTTTTCTATTTGCCCCTGCGGCATCTCTTTCAATTACTGTAATTGCTACTCCTTTTGAATTCCTTTGCCGATCGCTGCCTGACCTTTGTCCACGGAAAGCATCTACTTAAGTTCAGTTCGATTTTGTACTCGCTCGCTGAAGGCAAGGTCGCAGATCGCCTGCCTATTCCTCTTATACTTCGCTAATTAAAGGCACAAACAAATACGTCTTAAACATAAAAATTTAACTTTGTAATTAAGACCTTGGTGTCATTTAGAAAAATGTAGCACATATTCAATTGAAATCTTGTGCGGTTTATTTTAATTGGGCACCATCAAAGGTTAGCGTTAGTGAAAAAACTCACTGACCCAATATTTTGGTGACCCGAAGTGATATATAAAACAATAAAACCAAAGTGTAACCAAACAAATATTTTAAGTTTTCGTTTGATTGATCGCGCATTTACATAACCTGCAAGTGCTATGTACATATGCAAGCGCGAGCGGTAATACATAAACACCGCTAGAAAGTCACATCGCACCCGCCCTGCGCATCATAGAGAACATTTGGTTTCCTCTTTGTGCCTTCGTTACCGCTTTGAAACGTTTTACAGCGGCGACCAAACGTTTTTACCCACGAGTTCCTTGGACCCCCTTTCCACCGCATATATTGCCATTTATGTGCAAAATAGAAGCACCTACAGACATATGTACATTCCGTTGGTTTTTCGGTGGTCAAGAGTTTTGGTACAGCACGCACTGCACAGTGGGGAATTTAATTATTTGGCTGGTGATAAAAACTGAAAATAATAAAATAAATTTATTAAAATGTCAACCGAAACAACTTTAGCTGCTCCAGTTCAGGGAGTGAAGCATCTTAAATTGAAGGCTGAATCAATGCTTTCTGAGGCGAAATCCTCTGAGAAGGTCCCTGTCTGTTGGAGAAGCTCCAGGTGATGAGTGAGGAAGAATTGGGGCTTCTTGTTAAGCTTCCTCAGAGGAGAATAAGGCAGCATTTGCCCAGGTCCATGACAGTCTTGAGAGCTCAGGCCAGAGCCATCTCTGGATTTCCATTCCAAGACGGTTAAAAGATCTCATTTGCCTGAATTAAGATTGCCTGAATTTTCAGGTGGCTATACTGGAATTTGCCGATTTTCAATCCATGTTTAAGGCTATCATCGACAATGACGAGAGCTCACTAACATTGAGAAGCTGCAGCATTTAAAGTCTTGCCTGAAGGGTTCCGCCTTGACAGTGCGCTCATTAGAAATTTGTGATAGCAACTAAGCTGTAGCCTTGGATTTATTGAATGTCCGTTTCATTAATAAGCGGCCCATTTTCCAATCCCATATAACTGCAATTTGGGTATCCCTAAAGTGGACATGTGGTCCCCAGCGAAGCTGAGAGATATCTCTGATAAAATAAATGCTAATCTACGTGCTCTTCAAGTCAATGGGCTCGGTTGAGCAAATTTCAAATTGTATTCTGGTTCATGTTTTACTCCAAAAATTAGATAAAGCAAAACTCAGGCCAATTGGGAAGAATCTGCGGCTATTGATGAAATTCCTTCGATTGATCAATTTACTACATTTTTGTTAGCGCTCTGTCAACTGCGCATCAAATGAGCAAGAAATCGAACTTGCAGGTCCAAGCATCATACCCTTCTGCACCTTGGCACTCAGTCTTCGACCCAGGTTGGGCGAGCTCCAGTTGCAGAACAAAGTACGCCAATAGCAATTACTTCAAGCCCTTTCTACCTTCTTTGCTGGCTCAGAATGTGGATTCTGACGTTATCTTTCTTGCGACTGCAGTCATAAGCGTTCAAAATCGATCATGCCGTGCGCTGCTAGACTGGGATCTGGAAGTCCACATTGGACTTGACTTCGCTCACCAGTTGCAGTTGCATAAAACGAAATCTACCTTATCAGTTGCAGGTCTTGGAGGTGCTCAATTGACTCTTTCCGCTTGCATCAAGTTAAAGTCGCATACCTCTGATTACTGCGCATGACTATCTGCTCTTGTTGCTCCAGTGATTACCGACAATCAACACAGTTTGACCTTAAACCCGATGGTTGGAAAATTCCTCGAATATTCAATTGGCCAATCCTGGTTTCTATAGATCTCGGCGCATAGATCTCCGTATTGGCGCAAGCATGTTCTTTGAGCTATTATCTGTAGGGCATATTAAGTTGGCTGCTGGGTTACCCCTATTGCAAAAAACAAGCCTTGGTTGGATCGTTACAGGAGGTGGATCTTCTACTCTCCAGGCAATTGCATTACACGGCCAAGCTGTTCATGGTGAATTGGATTGCTGCTGAAGTTAATATGATGAATTAGTCCGTCGTTTTTGGGAAGTTGAGAGTTGTGGTGAAGGCTGACTACGCAGCCACCAAAGAAGAACTGGAGTGCGAAGCTCATTTCAAGACCAACTTTCGTCGTTTAGACTCTAGTGAATATTCCGTAATGATTACCCGCAAGAACAACACTCTAGAACTACTGGGAATCGTACAATCAAGCTTATCGTCGATATCTCAATTTGGAGAACAAGCAGGAGCGCAAGCCAGTAGTCAAGGTACCAATATTCGGCATTCATTCGTGAATATTTGCAATTGAAGCACATGTCTGTTGTGCCCAGAAACCTCTTGAGTCTTTGCAAATATTTTCTGCCTTACCACTGCGTTTTCAAAGAACACAGAACCACGACTAAATTGCGAGTCGTTTTTGATGGGCTGCCAAAACGACAAGTGGACATTCGCTGAACGAGGTCATGGCAGGGGCTACCATTCAACAGAAGCTGTTCAACACACTTTTACAGTTTCGGACTTTCCCTGTTGCATTGACTGGTGACATCTGCAAGATGTAATGGTGTGTTCGCGTGGCTGAACCCGATAGCTTTCTTCAATGTATTCTTTGGCGTGACTCACCGGACCAGGAGGTGCAGGTATTTAAGCTTGATACCGTCCACCTATGGAACTAAGCCTGCAGCCTTTTTTATCCATTCGCGCGATGCATCAACTGGCGAATGATGAGAAGAGCACATTTCCAATCGGTTCTAAAAAGAATTTTGCGAGCTTTTGCGTTGATGATCTGATCACAGGAGGCCAATCAACACAGGAAGTCCTCGAAATCATGTCTCAAACAAAACTTGCTTACACGAGGTGGCTTTATGCTCAGGAAATGGTGTTCCAACGAGCGCGATGTCCTGATAAAGTTCCTCGACTCGGAAAGAAACAGTCCTGAAACACTTGCATACAGGTCTTCTCCAAAGCCATGTAAACGACTGGTGCTTTCCACAATTGCTCGCGTGTATGATCCGCTTGGTCTTATTGGTCCTGTGGTTGCCAAGGCCAAGATCTTTCTACAACAAGTCTGGAGAGAGAAGTTGGAGTGGGACGGAGCTTTTCTGAGGCAATCAACACATCATGGCTGTGTCATCTGACATGGGTCGCACTCAGCAAATGAAGTTTCCTCGGCGTGCGCTGCATCCAAATGGTGCTATTGGGATCCACGGATTCTCTGATGCATCTACGCATATGGAGGATAAATCTATCTCTTTCCAATAGCTGATGGCAAACGAGAAGTGCATCTATTTTGCTCAAAATCTCGTGTGGCACCTTTGAAGACTCTCACGGTTCCCAAATTAGAGTTGTGCGCTACTTTATTGCTGGCTCAACTGATGCGTACGCAACATAAATCTTCTTCGATTGTCTCGCGTTTTATTGCTGTTCGAATTCTGCTGTAGCCTTATCACGTTTTTAAGTTTTTTATTGCTAATCGAATATCTTTAATTCAATAGCTATCCAGTGGCATGAATTGGCGTTATGTACCCGACCGACTGCAATCCAGCCGACATCTTGTCACGAGGTGCTCTCCCGAACGAGCTTCTGAATCTGCCCTTTGGTTCAGAGGCCCAAAATTTCTCTCTTATGATCAGCACAGCAGGCCTGAATCTTGTATGCCTGTGAAGACTCTTCCCGATCTCAGAAAGCGGATTTTAGTCGGCGTTGATAAAGAAGTGGACCTATCTCAAAATGCAAATTCGTGAATTCTTGGCAAAAGATCACCCAGATCCTGGTCTCGACGTCGAAGATGTTAAAATGGGCACTCAAATGCTAATCAGATGTATCCAACTGGGCAGCCTGGCTGATGACTACTTGGAGGTTGCATTCCTAAGCGACAAATTACATCATCCAGCCTTGTTGGCCTCACTTTCTCCCTTCATCGACAGCTTTGGGCTGATGCGAGTTGGTGGCAGACTACAAAATTCGTCCTTGGATTACAATGCACAGCATCCTGTACACTACCACGTCAGCATCCACTTACAAGTTCTATCATACTGGACTTGCATCGAAAAAAAACTTGGCATTGTGGTCCGCGAGCGCTGCTAGCTAACATGCGTCTTCAATTTGGCAGATAGGTGGCCGAAAAACAGTATCATCTGTAACGTCCAAGTACGTCATATGCTTCCGAGCTAAACCACAATTATCTTAACATTTAATGGCTGACCTACCTAAGGATCGTGTAAATGCAACATCAACGTTCATGGTTACTGGTCTGGATTTTGCGGGCCATTTCCTACAAAAACCGGAGTTCGTAGCAAGGTGCCTGTAAAACGAACGTCTGCTGGGGCCTGGAGCTTGTTCAAATCTTTCAACACAAGCGTTCTTGGGAGCATTGAGGCGGTTTATTCTCATCAGAGGCAAACCCGCCTCGATATGGTCAGATAATGCTACAAACTTCAGCGGAGCTAAAAACGAGCTGGCTGAGCTGAAGAATTCAACCCTGTTCCTATTTGGCCCCCACACTGAGCTATAGAGGAATTCTGCTTAGAAGACCAATTGAATGGCGTTTTGACAATTCGCGTTCGCCTCACTTTGAAGCCTCTGGGAGGTTGCAGTAAAAACGGCCGAATTTCATTTTTATCGTTCGGTTGTCTCATCTCTATTATCATTCGATGAATTGGGTATTACACTCGTTTGCCACATTGCGGCAATTGTCAACTCAATGACCTTTACTACCTCTTTCAGAGAATCCAGCAGACCTGAGGTGCTAACTCCTGCACACTTTGCTGCACGTTAACAAAAAACTAACTACTAAAATTCTTATTTTTAAAAATCTTTAAAGAGCCACCCTTACCAATTAAAATCCCCAAACCCCTAAATAAATTCCTTTAAAAAAACCCTCCTCTTAAACATTACAGTAAATTAAAGATACGATTTTATCTCGCAGAATATTCTGTAAATAATATATTCTCCAAAATTATTCATATGATGCATTCTTAATACTAATAAAAATCCCAAACTTCTAACTTTAAAAACACCAAAGTTATGGCAATTTCAATCGTTCAGTCATATGGCAGCTATAGGATATAGTCGGCCGATTCCTATAAAATTTGGTAGGTCGGATTGATTGGCCAAATATAAAACCCATAGAAAATCCCAACTTCCTAACTCTAAAAACACCAAAGTTATGATATTTCCTATCGTTATATGGGAGCTATAGGATATAGTCGGCCGATCCTTATGAAATTTGGTAGGTCGAATTGATTGGCCAAATAAAGAAGCCGTAGAAAATCCCAACTTCCTAACTTTACAAACAGCAGAGTTATGGCATTTCCTATCGTTCAGTTATATGGCAGCTATAGGATATAGTCGGCCGATCCCGGCCGTTCCGACTTATAAACTGCGTGCAAAGGAAAGAAGGGTGTGTGCAAAGTTTCAATTCGTTATCTTTAAAACTGAGAGACTAGTTTGCGTAGAAACAGACAGACGGACAGTCGGACATGCTTATATCAACTCAGGAGGTGATCCTGATCAAGAATATATATACTTTATAGGGTCGGAGATGTCTCCTTCACTCCGTTGCACACTTTTGACCAAAATTATAATACCCTCTGCAAGGGTATAAAAACCAGAAACATTTCTGTTAAACAATATTTCAAAACAAAAAAAATATAAAAGTATTTTCAAAAAGTAACAACAAGTTAAAGCTGCGAGAAAGAATTAAAACATACATAATAAATAAGCTGCGAATCACTGTAGCTAAACCCAGGAGTTTCCCACCCCCAACCACGGCTGGACATAACTTATATGTATGTAGAAGTTGAGTATAACATAAGCAATAACACAAAGTCATACACATGAAGGAGGTGATCAAAAGTATTTGCACAAATTACACGTACTTACTCATAAGAAATGTGCAAAAACTTTTGACCACAACTGTACATGAAATGGCAACGCAATGCCACGCTTACCAATACATACATACTGGCCGCGGCCAGGGACAAAAAGAAATACAAACACATTTTATAAATTTCAATTTTACATTTAATTTGTATTTCAATTGGAAATTTCGGTTTTGATACATGTCTATATTATTTAATGTTATAATATTTTCATTTATCAGGTTCCTCAGAAGGGGGGCGGTGGCATCTTGGCCAGTGCGGCAATTGCATCTGCCGCTGCCGCCACCGCCGCCGCTGCCGCTGCCGCTACCGCCGCAGTTGGTGCCGCTACCGCCGCAGGTGCCTCTGCTACCGCCGCCGATGAGGCTTGATTACGCCTTCTATAAGAACGCCTTGTTCTCCGTTTCCCACCCCTCCCTTGATGATGATTGGGGGAGGAATTACTTGGCGTGTATGTTGGCGGTGGGTACTGCGGGTACTGAGGAGGGTATGGGGCGGGGTATGGGGCGGGATATGGGGCAGGATATGGGGCAGGATAGGGCACAGGGTATGGGGAAGGATATGGGGGGCATTTGAGGCCCATAATTAAAACCAAAGTATGGATTCATCTATATAAAAGAAGGAAATTAATAAAAATTAAAAATAAATACAATTTGTACTTACGTTTGCTTTCATCTACTTATCGTCGCTTTGTGAAGTGTGCCCAAATTTAGAAATTGAGCTTATACATAAATAACTTGAATGCTTTAGAAATATAGTATTTTTATAGTATTCGGTAACGGACCACAAAGTGTTAGAAATCTAATAGGTCTATCGAAATTTATGTACAATAAAAATAAGACTTTATATATGCTTGCATATGCAAAATAAACATAACCCCATAACTATAAAAGCATTTATATTATTTTACAATTTTAAATAAACAATATTTTCGTAGAAATAAAATTGCTCTTAGAAATTAACTTTGTATATCAAAAATAAAATATATTCAATAAATCAATATAAATGTATATCGGTATATTTAATTTAATATAAGTGTTCTCATTAAATGTAAAATATTTCAATTTGGCCTGGCTCAATATTAAAATTAGTTCCTACAAAAATATAATTCAACCCCCATATGAAATTTCAGTCCGTCCCACTTGTTGCCTTTCAATTGAAATCAAATTCAAAGCCAACTGAAAAGTGGACCTTGAATTCAGCCCCGGTGGACCTTAAATTCAGGCCCATCAAAGGAAAACAATAAAAACATATTTGTAAACAAAGTAAAATCATAAGGCCATTTCGGTCGCTCGCCCACATTCCCCATAAGCCAAAAAATCCCCAATGAGAGCGACCAGTGCAGCTGCAGAAATTCACCATGGGCATGGAATGAAGCTCGATTCGAACATTTGCAAAACTCTCTTTTTTTCCGTTTTTCCCCTACGTGGCATCACTGGCAAAGTCACTCGAGAGCGCAGGCAGGGCAAATGACGGCTCTATACATTATTACTCTATGCATAGAGTAAGAAATTATATAGAGGTTTCATTTGCTCTGCCCGGGCCTCTGCCAAAGCTCTGCTGAGAGCCATGTTCGAAGCTGACTTCTTCTAACTTCGGTTTCTCACCACTTCTAACATGTGCAAAGCACAAGCAATAGTATGGGGAGTTTTCGCACCTATCCTTAGGAATAAGAGCGAGCAGTGCAGCAATAAGAATTCACCATGGGCATGGATTCAAGCTCGATTGGAACAAATGAAAAACTCTCTTTTTTTCCGTTTTTCCCCTACGTGGCATCACTGGCAGAGCAAATGAAACCTCTATATAGTCATAGAGTAAGAAACTATATAGAGGTTTCATTTGCTCTGCCAGCGCACTCGAGTGCCTTTGCCAGTGATGCCACGTAGGGGAAAAACGAAAAAAAAGAGAGTTTATCATTTATTCGAATCGAGCTTGAATCCATGCCCATGGTGAATACTTATTGCTGCACTACTCGCTCTTATTCCAAAGGATAGGTGCGAAAACTCCCATACTATTGCTTGTGCTTCCACATGTTAGAAGTGGTGAGAAACCGAAAAGAAGTTAGCTTCGAACATGACTCTTACAGAGCTTTGACAGAGGACCGGGCAGAGCAAATGAAACCTCTATATAGTTTCTTACTCTATGCTTACTCTATGACTCTATGCTCCTCCGAAGGGGAAGCCGGTGGCCTCCGCCGCTGCCGCCACCGCCGCTGAAGAAGGTGCCGCTGAAGAAGCTGCCTCATCACTGCGCTTCTTGTATGGCACGCCTCTTGGACCTTCGGGTTCCGCCCCTCCCTTGTTGGGTAGGGGCAGGGTAATAGAACGGCATCTGGAGGGCCACCGTAACAAATTTATGTGGGTTTTGGGGAGGGTATGGGGCAGGATATGGGGAAGGGTATGGCGAAGGGTATGGGGAAGGATATTGAGGGGGATATTGGGGGGCAGCTGAGGCCCATAATTATATCCATAATACGGATTCATCTGTAAATAAATAAAATAAATTAATAAAATGCAAGATAACAAAAATTTTTACTCACTTCTTTATTCTCCTTCTGTAGGCGTCGGTTTGTGAAGAGTGACCAAATTTAGAAATTGAACTTAAACATAAAATACTTGTATGCTTTTGAAATATAATATTTTTATAAAGTATTCAGTGTATCAGTAACGGACCACAACGTTTTTGAAATCTAATAGGTCTATCAACATTTATGTAGAATAAAAATTAGACTTTATATATGTTTGCATATGCAAAATAAACATTACCCCATAACTATAAAAGCATTTATATTATTTTACAATTTATAATAAACAATATTTTCCTAGAAATAAAATTGCTGTTAGAAATTAACCTTGTATACCAAAAATAAAATATATTCAATAAATCAATATAAATGTATATATTTATATTTAATTTAATATAAGTGTTCTCATTAAATGTAAAATATTTCAATTTGGCCTGGCTCAATATTAAAATTAGTTCCTACAAAAAATTTAATTCAACCCCAATATGAAATTTAATTCTGTCCCACTTGTTGCCTTTCAAGTGAAATCAAATTCAAAGCCAACTGAAAAGTGGACCCGTGTGGATGTTGAATTCAGCCCCGGTGGACCAGTCCAGCTGCAGAATCTCACCATGGGCATAGAGTAAGAAACTAACTCTAACTCTATGCCCATGGCATAATGTATAGAGGCGTCATTTGCTCTGCCTGCGCTCTTGAGTCATAGAGTAAGAAACTACCCTCTGCAAGGGTATAACAAGATTTATAAACTTACATAAGTGAAATATAATTATATAAGCTTAACTAAATAACTAAAAATGGAATAAATACTCACCCAATATTTCAATTAGAAATTACTATATTGTGAAATATAGTATTTTACAGTTTTCAGAGTATCAGTAACGGACAACCAAGTGCTTGAAACCTAATTGATTCGCCAATCAGTGACCACATTTAAACGCGCGCTAAGTCACAAGCTGCCTGGTCACACTGATTCGCCAATCGGCGGCCATATTTGAACTCGCGCCCACCCAAGGGTCAGCTGGCCACACCAAAAAGCTCAGAATTAACCAGATCCCGATAACAAGTTATCGGCCAGGAACGTATAAAAGGAGGCACCCAGACCAGAATGGGTCACTAGTTCTGCGGCGGTCGATCGAGAAAGACATCATAAAGAAAGAAACTTTGTAGAGGTTTCATTTGCTCTGCCCGTGGTTTTTACGATGCCGGTCCGACGCCTGTGTTTGAACGGTGTAGGAATAGGATACAATGACATAAACAATAACACAAAGTCATACACAAACAAAAGCAGAAAGTCATACAACCCTTACATCAAATGGCTTCCTCTGAGGCAATGCCACGTTTACAAATACATACTGGCCACGGCCAAAATAATACAAAAAATACAAATTATTTATATATCATAGCAATTTTTATTGTTATTTTTTCAGGCCAGAAGTTGTACAGGCTCCTCGAGGGAGGGTGCTGGCGTCGGTGGCGACTTTAGTATGGCAGCGGTAATGGCCTCAGCCGCTGCCGCCACCGTCGCTGCACTAGGTGCCGCCGCATCGCTCGATTTTTTTTTCGTTGCTGCCTCCTCGCTCTCCAGCCTCTGCCCCTCCATTGTTGGGTAGGAGCAGGGCAATAAATAATTATTGGGTGAGCCACTTGGGGTGGGTAATGGCACTAACCATACAACATATAGACTGGTCATTTCATACAAGCAATATGGACACTCAAAAATCTTTGCGGGAGGCCTTAGAGCTGTTAGCGGCAGGCCTCGGACACTTCGTGTGCCTTCGGGTTTTTTTCGCTCTCATTCTTATTCTCATTTTGACGCTCGCGCGCTCATTGCGCTCGCAGAGATGCGCATTTTGAAGAAGGTTCTTCTGCGCTTAAATTGGGCTTTGTATGTATGCATGTGTGCGATCATTTCATTTCGATGCAGCAAGGCATATTTTGTCTTTTGCTACTTTTCAGACTTTGTACCCTAACAATATGGGATTAATGATAAAAAATAAGAATATTATATGTTATAATATATTTTTAATATTTCAGCATAAATTTCATTTTGGTTTACAAATTCATATCAGTGGTAGCAGTAAAATGTTTTTTATGTGCATGTATTCCAATAAATAGAAATCAATCTACTGAGATACGAACAGGGCACATCGCAGTCGGTGTCACAAAAAACACCGACTGCATTTAAGTGGTTCAGAAAACTTCAAACCAAATCAGCTTTGGTTGTTGTTCTGCGAGCGGATGGTGCCTGCATACCCTACCGACGATTAAATTTTAGGCTTTTGTTTTGTTTACATTTTTAGGACACTTGTTTTGAATGTTATGTTTAATGACCTTTGGTTGATTTATTTTTTTAAGGCTCGCAGTGTAATTTTGTTTAATGTTGTTATTTAATGATCTACTTTTTATTTTTTTACACATGTTTCTTCTTAAAAGTCGCCGCTCGAATTAGTTACCGATAAATATACAGACATACATATATGTACACCTGTGTTAAATAGTAGTTTTTTAACTTTTTCACAACTTAAAAACTGAATTTAGGTTAAACTTCTAAAATATTTGTTTTTTATTTATCCAATTTTTCCCACTAATATTGCTGTAAGCACAGGTGTATGTAAGTAATATATGTATTTAAATCGGTATCCAGGGAACACCACGAGGAGACCATTGCAATTGCGATGGAGTCTTCAATGAAGACTTACGAGTCGACTTGAGATATCAAAATGCTTTGAACATCTCCTTGTTCCCACCTAACAATACCTCCTATACCTACAAATAAATTAAACATTTTATAAGAAACTAATTACTGTTTCAGTATTTTTAGTTTTCTTGCACCAGCTGTTGATACAGCTTTTCCTTACGTATACATTTTTTCTGTAAGCCATTTACTGTTTTTCCTCAGTAAAATTAAAACACACTCCGCACTCTTTTTTTGCAGAAATTTGAACAATATATACCCTGCAAAATATCGCAAGGCATTGCTATCAAATTCGTTTCCAGTTGCAATATCAACAATTTGCTCAATTTCCGTCTCTTCATCTGAGAACATAGCAAAATCGGTACTTTCTTGGGTTTTTATGTCATTGCAAGTTTGCTCAAGCTGCAGTCGTGGATAACATTTATTAACATTGTATCTTCATCTGGACCGCAATTACCAGATATTGTTGTGGATGTTAATATTTTCATCGATAGCATTTTTGACATTATGATGTTAAATTTATACATCGTTGGATTATTATTTGTTGCTCCACGAGCCCTTATTAAATAAAATAGGTTTTCTAAGAGGTCTTGATTCAATTTCGATGTTGATATATCAAATATTATATGGGTTTCTTTCATATAAACATAGCTTTTCAGGCAATCAAAGAGCAATTTATTTTTCTATAAAATTTGCCGTAGCTTCTGCGCTATTTCGGCATTCCACAAATCCGCCAGAATCAATCACTGTTCGAATTGCGGCCGCAACAGTGTGGCTAAATATTTGTGATGCATATTTAACTTTCATTTTTTTCAAATGAATTCGGATTAATATGCTTGGCAGTTAATTTGGGACAAAGCCTCGTTGAGTTTCTAGACTCAAGTTGGATATAATTTTTTTAATATATCCCAAGATACTTCGCCATTAGGCGTAATTAAATTATTATTCATTATTATATTTCTCAATGACTTAATAAGATGTGGGGCATCAAATATTGTAAATATTTCTTTCCGTTAACGTTAAAACTCGGCTTGTTTATGTTAACTCCCATTTTTTGAATGCTGCTCTATTATTTGAGCCTTGATCGCATATTATGGCTCGTACGTTAAGCCCTAAAGTTTGCGAAACTCCAATGTTCGCTTCAACTTTGCTCATAAGGACATCATGTTTAATACCGTTAGCCGAAACAGTATAACTTATAACATACTTCCAATTTTCAAATAAGCCTCTAACCATAAAAACGCATACTTGCTGCCCCAAAAACCGTGTTCTTTTCTCGCCATCGTTTTCAAATCTTTGAATTTCATCGAGTGCGGTATAATATTGCAGTCCTTTTTTAATTTTTATTTCATCACAAAGGATAACTGCTTCTTTACCTTTCTCACTCATTTAACCAACAATTTTCTGAAGGTTTTCTAATAAATCAGGTTGAAATCCTGGCGTCATATTTTTAAAAAGAGCCCCACGAATTAACGTCCGTTTTGACGGAAGTTTTAAATTTAAAACATCCCTTATATATTCATATGTTCGGGATGAATTAAAGCTTATGTTTTGAGCTATTACTTTTTCTGCGCTGTTGTAAGAATTTGATTTTTTTATTAGCATTTTGCATGCAGTTTTTGCCTCTTCAGAAACATGAGGCATTACAACATTACCCCTTCTCAATTTCTCTATTTTTTGTTTATATCTCAAAAATATATCGTAATTTTTGTAAACATCTAATTTCTCCCTTTTTTGGCCATAACAAAAATTTCCTAACTGCGGTACACTAGGAGTTGCTAAATCAGAAGGGCTAACATATAACCGCACTGCACTAGGAGTTACTAAATTAGCATCTGTCTTCGGTGCCTCCACATTTTAAGGGCTAACATCTTAACTATCGGACTAATTTTGCGACCTAATTGAGTTTACATAAATGCCAATTGGTTCTTCCGCCCCATCATCATTAAATTCAAATTGTTCACAAGGAACAGAACTGTCCGGACGCAAAATGAAGTTGACAGCAAAGTGGGTAAGGCATTGCTTTAAAGCCTATTTATCTCAATATATTTACATTTCAAGAAATATATTGAGATAAAAGCTTAAAAGCAAGCAAAGTTCGTCTATTAAAATTGTTATCCAAAATGGCATAACCCAACCCATTTTTAAGTTTCCTATCATCTGGATGGAAATGAAAACAACTTAACTGGGAAGGAGTCTGAAGTAACCCCATAACTCCCCCTGCAACACTCCTATAATACACACCTCCGACAACTTTTCCTAACCCTATGCTGATTCATGCAAAAATAATTTTAAAATAATATATAGATGAGTTAAAATATTTTTATACCCGTTACTCGTAGAGTAAAAAGGGCTATTGTATTCGTGCAAAAGTATGTAACAGGTAGAAGGAAGCGTTTCGACCCTATAAAGTATATATTTCTTGTTCGGATCACT
This sequence comes from Drosophila fuyamai, assembly GCA_018153365.1. NCBI lineage: Eukaryota > Metazoa > Arthropoda > Insecta > Diptera > Drosophilidae > Drosophila > Drosophila fuyamai. Next base: position 5,753 of record JAECXW010000601.1, on the reverse strand, counting down.
AGCCGAGTCGATCTAGCCATGTCCGTCTGTCCGTCTGTCCGTCTGTCCGTCTTGTCCTGTCCGTATGAACGCTGAGATCTCGGAAACTATAAAAGCTAGAAGTTGGCTTTTGCTGCGATTCTAGAGTTCCTACGCAGCGCGTTTGTTTCAAAAAGGTGCCACGCCCCTTAACGCCCACAATCCTTTATAAACGATTTTAAAATTTAATTTTGAAAATAAAAATCTTTATTGTGTTTTCTCCCTTCGAAATTAAAAATTTTTAAATCGGACCATTCCTAAAAAGTTGCGTGTCGTTTTTCTCCTCTCCCCGCCTCCCTTTCCTGAGTAACGGGGGTATCTGTGTCGGGCACCGCTTGCGTTCTCTTGTTCTTAGAATTGGAGATTATACAACCACGGACACTCGGAACAGCAAGCCAGGCGTTTTGAAAAAAACATGCTGTATTGTAAGTAAAAACCTTAACTTTTGCACTGTAACCATATTTAAAATAGCAACACAGGCGTTTTGGAAAAACACGCTGTATTGTAAATTAAAATTTTTTAACTTTTTAATTTTAATCTTTTTGCACTCGTAAAAATCACCGCACAGAAGCATAATCAAAAGCCAATTGAAAGATGCTTGACTGTTTCTATAAAATGGTAAAATTTTACACTGCACAAATGAAGCTATTTATTAATGCACCCATATGTAAAGGAAGTGACAACCAAAATCAAAAAAAACAAAAAAATACGCGTGCCAAGTTCATAATCAAAACAAAACCAAACAAAAAGAAACAATGGAATTGGCGCGCAAGTTATGGGGTCATCCTATCACATTCATTGCCAAAAACAGCATCTCTATAGAAATACCAAAGGAAAAAGACAATTAAAAATTACACTGCGAAGCTTAAAAATAAATCATCCAAAGTTTATTCAAAACAAGTGTCCTAAAAAATGTTAACAAAACAAAAGCCAAACAGCTGTTCTTGTTTCTGTCCCCACCTCAAATAAAATCTAGAGTATGCAGGCACCATCCGCTCGCAGAACAACAACCAAAGCTTGAATTGGTTTGAAGTTTTCCTCAACCACTAAGCGCGAGACACCGACTGCGATGTGCCATGTCTCTATCTCATTAGATTGATTAATATTAATTCGAATAAAGACATATATGCAGAAATTTTTCTGGCTTCCACTGATTTTAATTTGTAAACCAAAATGAAATATACACGAAAATATTAAACACTATACTATAACATATAAATATTCTTATTTTTATCATACAAACCCAATAGTGAATACGCCCATATTGGTAGGGTACCAAGTCTGAAAAGTAGCAAAAGACTAAGTATGTCTTGCTGCATCGAAATGAAATGAACGCACACATGCAACGCGCGTCTCTGCTATAGAGTAAGAAACTATAGTTTCTATAACTTTTCTATAACTATAGTTTCTTAATTTACATATGTCTCTGCGACTGAACGAATGAACTCGTGCAATGAGTGCGCGAGCGTCAAATGAGAATAAGAACGAGAGCGAAAAACCCGAAGGCACACGAAGTGTTCGGCCTGCCGCCACCAGCTGTGGGGCCTCCCGCAAGTTTTTTGAGTGTCCATATTAGTTAGATGAAAGTTGTATGGTTAGTGCCTCTACGTAGGGAAGATCACTCGGAGGCGTAACGCAATCCGGGCTGACACAAATTAGTACGCAAGGCTTCAGCTGGGAGTGAATGCGCGGCGCACGTGAGGTAGTGGCGATACATTACGCGTTTCCCAGTTCAGCGGGCGTTCGTATTGCGAAGAGAAAACCTCGGAAACGTAACCCGAGAACTTGTCCGACCTGGAGTAGCACGTGGGTAGCTTGGTGTCCGCAAGTTGTGCAGAGAAACAAATTTCGGAAACGCAATACGTTAACCTAGCCGACCCGAAAAGCTCTCCACGAAGTTCACTAAATTTTATTACCAGGACTTGGGGGTTTAATTTTACAAATTTATCTTCCGTTTATTATACCCGTTACTCGTAGAGTAAAAGGGTATATTGTATTCGTGCAAAAGTATGTAACAGGTAGAAGGAAGCGTTTCCGACCCTATAAAGTATATATATTCTTGTTCAGGATCACTAGCTGAGTCGATCTAGCTGCGTCCGTCTGCCCGTCTGTTCGTCTGTCTGTCCGGCACGAACGCTGAGATCTCGGAAACTATAAAAGCTAGAGGATTGGTATTTTGCATGTAGATTTTAGGAGTTCCTACGCAGCGCAAGTTTGTTTCAAATGGTGCCACGCCCCCTCTGACGCCCACAAGCCAGAGGCGCTGCGGCCACAGTTTTGATGCTATTATGAAAATTTTTTTGGTATGTGGTTGTTTCGTCAATACCTATCGATTGGCCAATGAAAGTTTGCCACGCCCACTCTTAAAACGCCCAAAACCCATTAAACACTTAAGCCTGACTAGCGCCTACATTTCCGCCTTTCATGGCGTATACAATAGCGCCATCTAACGGATGACTTTGGAACAGTTGGCCACGGTGCTACAACAGAGTCAACGTTAATTCTCGATAAGGATTTCTTATTAAAGGAAATTGCGATGGCTTTCATTTGTCAACACCGAACTATATCCCAAGAACTATGCAAATCAAATCAAGTTAGCCAAATTGGAAGTGTGTTTCCTGGTATTGATTTTACAACATAAAAATCGGGAGCTGATTCGGAGTGGCGAAAACACACAAGAAGGCATATTTATATTAAGTTGTTTAGCTGAGTAACGGGGGTATCTAATAGTTAAGGCACTCGGACTAAAGCGTTCTCTCTTGTTCACTCTTTGTTCTCCTTAACCTTCGCACTCAGTAGTGTCTGTTCCTGATCTCTGTTTCTTATCTTACTTCGGAGCTTGCTCTGATGGCGTTGTCCGCGGGCATAGAGTAAGAAACTACATTATTACTCTAAGCAAAAACTGATTTGGTTTGAAGTTTTCTGAACCACTTAAAAGCATCTCGGTGTTTCTTTGGGACACCGACCGCGATATGCCCTGTTCGTATCTCAGTAGATTGATTTATATTTATTGGACATGTACATAAGAAAAACATTTTATTGCTACCACTGATATGAATTTGTAAAACCAAAAATTAAATTTATGCTGAAATATTAAAAATATACTATAACATATAATAATCTTATTTTTATCATTAATCCAATAGTGAATACGCCCATATTGTTAGGGTACAAAGTCTGAAAAGTAAAAAGTCTAAAGTCTAAAGTCTAAAAGCAAAAGACAAAATATTCCTGCCGCATCGAATTGAAATAAACGCACACATGCACCCCTGTATGAGAATGCATGAACACGCATACATATAAAGACTAATTCAAGCGCAGGCGCAACATAGAGTAAGAGAAACTAGTTTCTAAATTAACAATAAGTCTCGTTAACCCAAATACATTTGAGCAAATGCGGTTATGTTTGGCAGCCCAGACATTTAGTCACACTGTTGCAGCGGTAATTAAAACTTGTAACCAAAAGAAGCAATTCCATCGAAATAGTTCTGAAGTGGCAGCTTCTACTGCTGCATTTAGCCGAAAAGTTAATGAATACTTTGATTGCCTGAATACCAGAGTACTAACTGACAAAAGCCCCATGAAAAGCGCTCTTAATTTAATAATATTGTTTGAATTAACTGAAGAAAATGCAGGACAACCTAAGAAACATTAAATACTATGGAAATAATATATATTGCTAAATTGTTACTATTTGGAATCGCCAAAGATATACTTGAAGGCCACAAGGACAATTTTTCTTTTAACTAGTCGAGTTAACCAGGATCCCCTGAAAACATAATTGTTTGCGTTCGTGAAAACTATGGAAACCTCTTCAGTTAATGAATCCAATATATTAATTGCCAAACTGATATCTTTCCACATTTTTAAATTCTAACAAAAGTCGAATTACGAAGCCGATGATGATGATATGTTGCAAAAATATGGATATTTTTTGTTCAACGATGTACCCATTTGAATTAACTCAAGTTGATATTTTTTGCTGTATATATTGCAAAGGGATACATTTGGTTTATAATGCAGATCGGCCTATATAAATGAGACCGAGAATTTAACAGCTCCATCAGAGCTTTTATGTATAACAAGAAAGTGGAAAGCTAACTTGGGCGGACGGTTGAAATACCCTTGCAGAATATTCCGATTTATATTCTCCAAACTTATCTCATTTGATGAATTCTTAATACTCATAAAAATCCAACTTCCTAACTTTAAAAACACCAAAGTTATGGCATTTCCAATCGTTCAGTTAAGTGGCGGCTATGGGGATAGAGTCGGCCGATCCTTATGAAATTTGGTAGGTCAGATTGATAGGCCAAATATAAAAGCCATGGAAAATCCCAAACTTCCTAACTTTACAAATCCCAAAGTTAAGGCATTACCGATCAATCAGTTATATAGAAGCTATAGGATATAGTCGGCCGATCCCCATGGAATTGGTAGGTCGGATTGACTGGCCAAATAAAAATACCCATAGGAAATCCCAATTTCCTAACTTAACAAACACTAAAGTTATGGCAGCTCGGATCAATCAGTTATATGGCAGCTATAGGGTATAAATGTCCGATCCTGGCCCTTCCGACTTATATACTGCGTGCAAAGCGAATCGAAGGCTGTGTGAAAGTTTCAATTCGGATATCTTTAAAAACCGAGAGACTAGTTCGCGTAGAAACAGACAGACGGACATGGCTATATCAACCAGGAGGTGATCCTGATCAAGAATATATATACTTTAATAGGGGTCGGAGAAGCCTCCTCTCACTGCGTTGGCACTTTGACCAAAATTATAATACCCCTCTGCAAGGGTATAAAAAAAACATGGGACTCTGACTTGAAAATTAAAAGCTCCATCAGATCTTTTCTTTAATGTTTGTAAAATATACATAAAAGTATTTGAAATTATATTTAAAAATAATAAAAAAAACAAGAAAGGGGAGAAAGCTAACTTGGGGCGGAGCCGAAGTTAATATACCCTTGCAGAATATTCTGTAAATAATATTCTCCAAAATTATTCATATAATGCATTCTAAATACTCATAAAAATCCCAACTTCCTAACTTTAAAAACACCAAAGTTATGGCATTTTCAATCGTTCAGTTATATGGCAGCTATAGGATATAGTCGGCCGATCCCTATAAAATTTGGTAGGTCGGATTGATTGGCCAAATAAAAAGCTATAGAAAATCCGGCAACTTCCTAACTTTACAAACACCAGAGTTATGGCATTTCCGATCGTTCAGTTATTATGGCAGCTATAGGATATAGTCGGCCCATCCCGGCCGTTCCGACTTATATACTGCGTGCAAAGGGAAGAAGGGTGTGTGCAAAGTTTCAATTCGATATCTTTAAAACTGGAGACTAGTTCGCGTAGAAACAGACAGACGGACAGACAGACGGACAGACAGACGGACAGACGGTCAGACGGACAGACGGACAGACCCGGATGCTTATATCAACTCAGGAGGTGATCCTGATCAAGAATATATATACTTTATAGGGGTCGGGGCTTCCTCCTTCACTGCGTTGCACACTTTTGACCAAAATTATAATACCCTTAGCAAGGGTAGTATAACAACTCGTGTATAAGAAAAGAAAAAAAAAAGCCATTATGGTTTGATACAAATAATGTGAATGTTATGTGCATAAGATAGATAAAAAACAAACAAAATTATTAAAGTATTACTATTTAAGCATTCAAATGGACTGTGATAGCTGATAGACAAAAAAGCAAGGTAAAC
>JAECXW010000599.1:0-263541 GCA_018153365.1 Drosophila fuyamai | reverse complement strand
AAGGCGGAAATGTAGGCGCTGGCCAGGCTTAAGCGATTAATGAGTTTCCCGACGTTATAAATGACCTCTTTCTGAAACTTTTATTAGGCCAATCGATAGGTATTAACAGAATAGATGCATGTTAATGACATATATGCTTATTTTTCAAAACTGTGGCCCAAGCTTGAGCTTGTAGGCGTCAGAGAGGCCGCTGACACCATTTTGAAACAAACTTGCCTTTCTAGTTCGGGTATAAAATGTGTGTAAAATTGGCATTTGAAAATTGTGTTTTCAAACACTGCCTGTAAGCCATGGGAGTCAATGTGTTGAGAATGGTTCTGGAACCTTCGATTGTTCTTTGTGCTGTTGCAACGTCCGAGTTTCTAGAAACCCAAATGAACGATGGTTTGACCTCTTAGAAATGAAGGCACTTATCGTTCAGATAATGACATGAAATCCAAGCTGGAAAATTTCACGAGTTTCTTGGATAAAATGCAATTTTTGCCGGACCGCAATACCGGCAAAATTCAACTGCAACTTGCGTTATGATACTAAATGCAAGCTGTAAGAGAATAAAAACTTTTGATATGAGGGCAGGCATACAATATATACGTTTAAATCGGTTTTGCCAAGATCCATTAGAAAATTTATTTGGGTTGCTAAGATCCAAGTTTGAAATTTAGCAAAAATTTGTGGGCTACAAAAATAATAAATGAGCAACCCACTAAAGAATACAAATTGTAGTTCAGATTCTCTCCTTTTCCTTAGCTTGGTCATGGGAACCCGGAATAATGCAGGATATCCAAAAAGTAAAATAGAATTGAAAAAGCTGTCCAGAAAAGCAGTAGTTCCAGTAGATAGTATTCAATTGACTATAGAACCAAGAGAAAGTGTTTGTCCCAACGAAAAGTTAAAAGAACGTAATGGTACAAGACATTTCTTGGGCTACGTTATTTTAAAACAAGAAAGGAAAGCTAACTGGGCGGAGCCGAAGTTGCCATGTCCTTGTAATATTCCAACAATATCTCCAAAATTATTCATATAATGCATTCTAACATCATAAAATCCCAACTTCCTAAATTTAAAACACCAAAGTTATGGCAATTTCCAAATCGTTCAGTTATATAGCTATAGATATAGTCGGCCGATCCCTATAAAATTTGGTAGGTTGGATTGATTGGCCAATATAAAATTCATAGAAAATACCTAAATTCTAAATTTAAAAACACCAAAGTCATGGTATTTCCTATCGTTATATGAATAGGATATAAATGGCCGATCCTTATGAAATTTGGTAGGTCGAATTGATTGGCCAAATAAAAGCCATAATCCCAACTTCCAACTTTACAAACACCAAAGTTATGGCATTTCCTATCGCTAGTTATGGCAGTTATAGATATATTACCGATCCCGGCCGTTCCGATATACCGCGTGCAAAGGAAAGAAGGGTGTGCAAAGTTTCAATTCGATATCTTTAAACTGAGACTAGTTCATGGTGTTACATTGCATTGGACAGACAGACGGACAGACGGACAGACGGACATGCTTATATCAACTCAGGAGGATCCTGATCAGTTAATATATACTCTTGGTGGTCGAGATGCCTCCTTCACAGGTTGCACACTTTTGACCAATCATAATCTCTGCAAGGGTATAAAAATTAAATGCAGATAATTGCCCCAAATGCACAAAATCTCTGGCTTGCCTTGATGATATGAAATCAAAAACTGAACAGTTTATCAAGGCAAAAAATTACAGTTCCCATGAACTATATTTAAAAAATCCTTCTGATGCAATGTTTGAAACCTCTGCCAAAGCTGTGCTTAAGCCTTACTTAAGTTTCAATAAAAAAAATGTTATATGTTTTACTACAATCCGCATCTTTTCAAATCTATAAGGAATAATTTCCTGAAAGCTCAATTTGAAACCCCGGACGGACTAGTTGACTTTGATATCATACGGGAGGTATAGGAATTAGAACAGGGCTCTGTTATTAACAAGAAGTCACGTTAACCCAAATACATTTGGGAAAATGTATTTGACATTGTATTTGACACTGTTGCAGCAGCAGTTAAAACTTGTAACCAAAACAAGCAATTCTGTCGAAATAACTCTGAAGTGGCAACCTCTTCTGCTGCATTTGTCCAAAAAGTTAATGATTACTTTGATTGCCTGAATACCAGAGTACTAACTGACAAAACCTCATGAAAAGCGCACTTCAATTTAACAATATTGTCTGGAATAAACGAAGGAAATGCAGAAAAACCTAAGAAAGAGTTAATACCTTGGAAATAATATACATTGTCTTGACGGCTTACTTTAAACTACTGAGGCTATGTTTGGGCTCGTCAAAGATATATTTAATGACCACAAGGACAATTTTTCTTTTTAACTAGTCGAGTTAACCAGGATCCCCTGGAAAACATATTTGCGTGCTTTCGCGCAAAAGGCTGAACTGTGGAAACCCTTCAGTTAATGAATTCAATATAATAATTGCCAAACTGATATCTTTACACATTTTTAATTTCTATTAAAAGTCGAATTGCGAAGCCGATGATGACGATATGTTGCAAGTGAGCTTGATTCAATTATGTATCAGCCTTGCATCGAAAAAAAGAAATGCAGCTGCAAGAATATTCTGTATCATTTTCAGAAATTGTACAAGGCAAAGAGAGGTACTTTGACAAAAATATGGATATTTTTTGTGCAATGATGTACCCATTAAATTAACCTTAAGCAGATATTTTGTTGGATAAATTGCAGAGGGTTCCATTTGCGATAAATGCAGATCGGTCCTTATAAAAGAGACCGAGGATTTAACAACTCCATCAGAGCTTTTTATACATGAAAACAACTACTTGAGCGACTCTGACTTTGGAAAATTAAAAGCTCCATCAGATCTTTTCTTTAATGTTTGCAAAATACACATAAAAGTATTTGAAATTATATTTAAAAATAATAAAAAACAAGAAAGGAAAGCTAACTTCGGGCGGAGCCGAAGTTGATATACCCTTGCAGAATATTCTGTAAATAATATTCTCCAAAATTATTCACATAATGCATTCTAAATACTCATAAAAATCGCAACTTCCTAACTTTAAAATCACCAAAGTTATGGCATTTTCAATCGTTCAGTTATATGGCAGATATGGGATGATAGGACGCCGTTATAAAATTTGGTAGGTTTGATTGATTGGCCAAATATAAAACTCATAGAAAATCCCAACTTCCTAACTTTAAAAACACCAAAGTTATGGTATTTCATTTTATCGTTATATGGGAGCTATAGGATATAGTCGGCCGATCCTTATGAAATTTGGTAGGTCCAATTGATTGGCCAAATCAAAAAGCCATTGAAAATCCCAACTTTCTAACTTTACAAACAGCGGAGTTATGGCATTTCCTATCGTTCAGTTATATGGCAGGGATATAGATCGTAGGCGGTCCCGGCCGTTCCGACTTATATACTGCGTGCAAAGGAAAGAAGGGTGTGTGCAAAGTTTCAATTCGATAGCTTTAAAACTCAGAGACTAGTTCGCGTAGAAACAGACAGACGGACAGACAGACGGACAGACGGACATGGCTATATCAACTCAGGAGGTGATCCTGATCAAGAATATATATACTTTATAGGGTCGGAGATGTCTCCTTCACTGCGTTGCACACTTTTGACCAAAATTATAATACCCTCTGCAAGGGTATAACAACTGTGTATAAGAACATTTATTGTGGAGAAATGCATTAAGTGCACAAATGAAAGTAGTGGTTACTCATTATGGTTTGATGCAAATAATGTGAATTTTATGTGCATATGATAGATCTCTTAAACAAAATTATTAAAGTATTACTATATAAGCATTGCAAATGGACTGTGATAGCTGATAGACAAAAAAAGCGAGGTAAACTTAGTATTATATCTCATAAGTAAAAGAACGGACTGGACCGATTTGTAAAAGATACAAATTTAATCAATACAAATGAAGTAAGTAAATAAAATAAATAATACATAACAAGAAAGGAAAGCTAACTTCGGGCGGAGCCGAAGTTGAAATACCCTTGCAGAATATTCCGATTTATATTCTCCAAACTTATTCATTTGATGAATTCTTAACACTCATAAAAAATCCCAACTTTCTAACTTTAAAAACACCAAAGTTATGGCATTTCCAATCGTTCAGTTAAGTGGCGGCTATAGGATATAGTCGGCCGATCCTTATGAAATTTGGTAGGTCAGATTGATTGGCCAAATATAAAAGCCATAGAAAATCCCAACTTCCTAACTTTACAAATCCCAAAGTTATGGCATTACCGATCAATCAGTTATATAGAAGCTATAGGATATAGTCGGCCGATCCTTATGAAATTTGGTAGGTCGGATTGACTGGCCAAATAAAATACCCATAGGAAATCCCAACTTCCTAACTTAACAAACACTAAACATTTCCGATCAATCAGTTATATGGCAGCTATAGGATATATATGTCCGATCCTGGCCCTTCCGACTTATATACTGCGTGCAAAGGATCGAAGGCTGTGTGCAAAGTTTCAATTCGATATCTTTAAAACTGAGAGACTAGTTCGCGTAGAAACAGACAGACGGACAGACGGACAGACGGACATGGCTATATCAACTCAGGAGGTGATCCTGATCAAGAATATATATATGTCGGGGTGGTATTGTTCTCTTCCATATTTTATTACGCAGATTGTATACGGCGAATAAACTTGATTACTCCACTGCCAACTTAAAAGTGTCCGCCAACATTCTAGCATACCGAAAATGCAATCTAGAAAAAGCTGCAACGAACATACTTCTATCTCTGTCTCTCGCAGTGGCTCAAGCAAACACGCACAACAATCGTAGTGTGTATCTCTCTTTCAAACCTTTATCCTCACGCAACATCTCTTCTCATGTTCGCATCGAACTAACCTGACCATCTGGCGAATAGAAGGATCAAAGCGTACTAACAAAAACCGTAGAGACAAGAAATGTCACTTGGTACGCGTAATTGATTTAAGTCTTTTACACTGACTACCATAATTTAAGATCCGACACGGCCATTCTGACAATTACACGTCCTCGTGTACTGTAACCTTGATATTACAAATATGACTTATAGATCCGTGATTTTAGCTTGTGTTTTCTTTTACTCATCAATTTCAAATACCATTTATTTATTCGATATACAAGTATTGCCTTACACTTAACATTTTCTTTTATTTCAAAGTCTTTCTATATTTTACATTCTACATAACATTATAAACAAATTTCAATTCTTATTCTCATATCATAATCAAATTCATGTTAACATTTAATTCATTACATTTGCTTCTCAGCAATTCAAAATTCGACTCTCGTTATCGTCACTATGATTTCCTTTTGATTAAAAGCATAGTCCCGTCAAGAGCGCCACACGCCATGTTCCAACTTTCGTCTTTCACTTGTGCTTGCCCAATGACGTAGATAGCTCAAATCTCAAAACCATATCTTTAACTAATACATTTCAATCAAATATTGTCATAAACTTTGCATCCGCCAGGTTATTTTCGTTCGAATTCTCAAACACATCCGCCATTCACAAACATTTTCTTATCGAAGTCTATTGCAACTTCATTTCAACCATTCCATACTTTATATGGACATTTTGTTAATCACATAACATATCCTCTCACACGGATATATTATAACCATTTCAACAATTCTCAGGCGGGCACTCCAATTCACTCGGAACATAACCATCCGGCATCTTTCTCAAATCTTCATGACAATATTTATAATTTCTTTTATTATGCAATGACTTCAAGATATATCTATCTCCTTCTAAAACTTCACTAACCAAAAACGGTCCTTTAAACTTTGCATCCAATTTAGTTTGATGTCGTTCTTCATTTTTCAGTAAAACAAAATCTCCAATTTTATGTCGTTCAACTGCTGCTTTATTTTTATCGAACCTTATTTTATCGTAACTAGCTTGATTATTCATATTTTCAATTGCCCTATCTCTAGCATTAACTTTATCTACCTCCATCTCTGTATCATACGGTGGAATCAAGCCCAAAGGACGAGCCTCCTTGCCGACAAGCAACTCTAGGGGACTTGCTTTGGTTGCACTACTAACTGTGCAATTCAAGGCAAGTTGTACCTCACCTAAAGCATCTTGCCAAGATCGGTGACTTGATTCAACCGCTTACAGTAGATTCTTAAGTGTACTCATCACACGTTCAACTTGACCGTTTGCACGGCTTCCTCCTGTAGCTATAAGATGAAGCTTAATCTTCTGTGATGTACAAAATTCTGAAAATTTCCCACTAGTAAAACATCTACCCTGATCAGCTATTATACGCTGCGGTATTCCGAACAAAGAAATAGATGATTTCATTGCCTGAATACAACTATCAGAATCTAATCTTAAAGTATGGAACAAATAAACAAATTTTGTTAAAGCATCAATTTGTACTATCACATATTCCTTAAGATCATTCTTTCCACTTAATTTTCCAGTAATGTCGATATGCACCGTGTGCCATGGCACACTCACTTTTGGAATTGGATGTAACTCGGCTTGTATCTTCCCAGATGAACCCTTAACAGTTTTACATGTAATGCAGCTATCGACAAACTTTCTAACATATTTATTCATCTTAGCAAACCAATAATATTGATAAGTCTTGTCAAGAGTCTTTTTCCATCCCAAATGCATGATGGACTCGTGCACTTGATTTATTACCGACCATCGAAATGCATGGGGCACTACTGGCAAACAACGGGTTCTTCCATTTCTCTGAACTTTACGAAACAAAACACCTTTTCTCAACTCATAAGTCTGTGCAACATCATCTGTCAACTCTTTAGAGTTAAGTTTGTTAATGATATCAGTGATTTCAGAATCCTGGCGCTGTTCAGCAGCAAGCCAGTCACTTGAGATTTCTGCTAAGTTTACACGCTTTTCAGGGACTATAGACTTTTCGACTTTGGTGGCTTCCTGAATATGATTTCTCGATAAAAAATCCACACGTGCCATGCGCTTTCCTTCTCTATATTCGATTTTGAAATCAAACGACTGCAAATACGCCCACCAACGATGCACTCTTGGTGTTAGCTCAATCTTTGTCCGCGATGATTTAAGAGAATTACAATCGGTATACACTACAAAAGTACGACCAACTAAATAATGACGGAACTGTTTAACGGATTCTACCACTGCCAAGGTTTCTAATTCGTATGAATGGTATCTAGATTCTGCAGGGGAAGTAGTTTTACTAAAATACTCTATTACATGAGGACTACCATTGATTCGATGCATTAACATTGCACCATAACCATAAGAACTAGCATCTGTGTGTAACTCTATTGGATGTTGTGGATCAAAAATAACAAGTACAGGCTCATTTATAAGGATAGCAATAATATTTTTTCTAATATCTTCCAACTCGTTATTCCAATTAAACACACTTTTACTCGAAGTTAAGGAATATATCGGTTTCATAATCTGTGAGAACCGAGGCACGAATTTTCGAAAATAAGACGCCAATCCTATAAACTGTCTTACGCTACGAACGGTTTGCGGTGGTGGCAAGGAATTTAACGCAAGAATTTTTCGCGGATTAGGCCTTAACTCTCCAGCTCGTACCTCATACCCCAAGTATTGTACAGTAGTTTTTAAGAATCCACATTTTGCTATGTTAAAAGAGAATCCCGCTGCAGTCAATACATCCAAAACAATCCTCAATCTTTGCATACCTAATTCTATGGTAGATGATACCACCATTATATCGTCCATATAGACTATTACATAAGAATATGCAAGATTTCCCAATGCGTTTATAATGGCTCGCTGGAAAACAGACGGGGCGTTCTTGAGGCCAAATGGCATTGTCAGATACTCATAGTGCCCATCAGGTGTAACAAACGCGGTATATTCAACAGAATCGGGTTGAATGGGTATCTGATGGTATCCACTAGCCATATCCAGACAAGTAAAATATTTTGCACCCGCAAGTCTAGCAATCTGGTCGTTAATAAGTGGTAAGGGATATCTGTCCGAAACAGTATTGTTGTTCAGTTCACGATAGTCAACGCAAAGTCGATCGGATCCGTTCTTCTTTTTAACCAAGAGTATAGGACTAGCATAAGGAGAACAACTAGGTCGAATAATGTTACTGTTTAACAATTCCGTTATCCTTTCACGTACAATTTCTTTTTCATTTGGACTCAAACGATATGGACGCCGCTGCACAGTTTTGTTTGGATCAATTATTCGAATAGTCATTTCACCTGAATTAACCTTTGTGCACGGGATTCCATCAATAAATGCAGCTGAATAGTCTTCAAGTAATTTAAGTAAGTTTTCCTTGTCATTACCAATCATTTCAGTATCAACATTAAGTAACAAGGCAGATGGCTCAGATACTTTACAGACTTTTACAGATTTAGACTTAACAAATTCAAATTTATCAGGTGTCAAGATGATTTCGTATCCCTGACTAAGGATTTCCCTACCAATTACAATATCATTTGTGAGATACTTATCTGCTATGACGTCAAACAGTATTTCTACAATATTTCCATTAATAATACATTTAGATAGTTTTTGTAGCTTACTGGAAATGCCAGCGTCGCCAATACCTCGTATTATGACAATATTATTAATTATTTTGCCATCAAATTTACCGGCAACACTACTTCGAATAAGCGAGCATTCTGCTCCAGAGTCAAAGCAAATAGGAAAGATCTCACCCTGATGAAAACTCCTTTTGGCTCAGCCACAAAACATTGATTACATTTCTTCTCAGTAACTGTTCCAGATTTAGCTGCATTGTTCGTGCACCGATTCGCAAGATGTCCAAGTTGTCCACACCGGTAACAGATCACATTCTGCAAATCGCGATGATGTTTATTCTCCGATCCAGACCGCTTTAATTTACACTCCGCCATTTTATGTCCTGGTTTCTTGCATAAGTGGCACACAATTTTGGCTCGCTTGCTGTCGCCGCTATTACCATCAGTACTTCCAGCACTACGCTTTTTGTCAAATGTAAATGCTTTCAGTTCCATCTGGAGTTGACTTCTAGTTTGTACATTTGACGAGAACACCATACGCTGCAAACGGTTGTCAAAATTGGCCATGTGCGCAAGTACCGTGGATACAGCTATTTCCTCGACGTTCATATTGCGCCATTTTGTGGTCAATGACGTCACCATACGGCTTGCGTACACTGCAGGGCACTCGTTGTAGGCTGGACGGCTGTTCAGCAGATTCAGGAACATAGCTGCCGGCGTTTCCTTAATCTCGAAACGCTGTATAAATAGTTCTTTAAACTGCTCCCAATTAATGCCGGCATAGCATATCTGTGCAAGCCACGCTGAAGCACTGCCCTGCATGCAACTACTCAACATCATGATAAGTGCGCTGCCATTAATCTGCTGTTCGTCCATAATAATGCTTGACGTTGCACACCATTGAGTCGCATCAGCTCCAGTTACATCTGGGTTAAATTTTGGCAAAACCACTTGATTTTGTGGACGCACAGACGCTTGCAAAGCCTTACACATTTCGACGAAATTACGATTTTGCAGTTCCATAATGGTACGCCACTGATCTTCAGAAAATGCAGGAGTTGGCACTGATCCCACTTCTGATGTCGGGTTGATATTGTTCTCTTCCATATTTTATTACGCAGATTGTATACGGCGAATAAACTTGATTACTCCACTGCCAACTTAAAAGTGTCCGCCAACATTCTAGCATACCGAAAATGCAATCTAGAAAAAGCTGCAACGAACATACTTCTATCTCTGTCTCTCGCAGTGGCTCAAGCAAACACGCACAACAATCGTAGTGTGTATCTCTCTTTCAAACCTTTATCCTCACGCAACATCTCTTCTCATGTTCGCATCGAACTAACCTGACCATCTGGCGAATAGAAGGATCAAAGCGTACTAACAAAAACCGTAGAGACAAGAAATGTCACTTGGTACGCGTAATTGATTTAAGTCTTTTACACTGACTACCATAATTTAAGATCCGACATATACTTTATAGGGTCGGAGATGTCTCCTTCACTGCGTTGCACACTTTTGACTAAAATTATAATACCCTCTGCAAGGGTATAAAAAAAACTATTTGGGCGACTCTGACTTTGAAAATTAAAAGCTCCATCAGATCTTTTCTTTAATGTTTGCAAAATATACATAAAAGTATTTGAAATTATATTTAAAAATAATAAAAAACAACTGTGTATAAGAACATTTATTGTGGAGAAATGCATTTAGTGCACAAATGAAAGTAGTGGTTACTCATTATGGTTTGATACAAATAATGTGAATGTTATGTGCATAAGATAGATAAAACAAAAACAAAATTATTAAAGTATTACTATTTAAGCATTCAAATGGACTGTGATAGCTGATAGACAAAAAAGCAAGGTAAACTCAGTATTATATCTCGTAAGTAAAAGAACGGACTGGACCGATTTGTAAAAGATACAAATTTAATCAATACAAATGAAGTAAGTAAATAAAATAATTAATACAACAAAAATGTAATCAACTAAGCAATAGTTAGAAAACTTGGAAATGTTTTAATGTCTAAAATTAAAGCATTTCAAGTCGACTCGAAGGTCATATAAATATATGAACCCATTACAATTGTAATGGCCTCCCCGTTCCCTGGGTACCGATTATACATATACATGCATACACATGTACATAAAAGTAAACGGTAGCAAATTCGAGCCGCGATCTTAACTGAATTTGTATTACGAAAACTTATGAAAAACGAATTGAAGCGACGCCAAATATTAAAAGATATTTTACTGAAAAATTTATCAGAAAAAGGATTGAGCTTTCCGAATAATTTGGAATCCCAAGGATTAAACTCTTCGAATAATTTGGAATCCCAAGGATTGAGCTCTCCTATTTAGAATAATTGTAAACCACAAAAATTGAGCTCTCCTAGCTTTTCTTTAAATTCTTTAAATTTAGTAGGTCGGATTAATTGGCCAAACATAACTCGAATTGAAAATCCTTCTTCCTAACTTTAAAAACACCAAAGTTATGGTATTTCCTATAGTTATATGGGAGCTATAGGATATAGTCGGCCGATCCTATAAAAAACCCATAGAAAATCCCAACATCCTAACTTTACAAACACCAAAGTTATGGCATTTCCTATCGTTCAGTTATATGACAGCTATAGTATATAGTTCCGACTTATATAGTGCGTGCAAAGGAAAGAAGGGTGTGTGCAAAGTTTCAATTCGATATCTTTAAAACTGACAGGCTAGTTCGCGTAGAAACAGACAGACGGACAAACGTACATGCTTATATAAACGCAGGAGGTGATCCTAATCAAGAATATATATACTTTATAGGGTCGGAGATGTCTCCTTCACTGCGTTGCACACTTTTGACCAAAATTATAATATCCTCAGCAAGGGTATAAAAAAAGAAATTTCTAAAGAAAATCGTTCAAACGAAATATTAATTAAAAAACATTTAATTGAAGCAATGTAATTCCCTTTTAGAAATGCAAAATGATGCTCTCTCTAAAAGAAATTTGGCCGTTTGTAACAAAAACGACGCATTAGACAGTCGCAATTATGATTTAATTTCGGAAACAATGCTGTTCCAAGAAAAACCATCAATGCTGCAGGTGAAAATGAATTTTTTGCTTTCACAAATATTGGAGCTAGAAAAAAAAATAAAAAAAATTGGCAGAGGAAGTCGAAAGCGCTGGTCGCCTTAACTTTTAACTTAATTTAAAGATTTTGAAATTTTAAAAATCAAATTTTTAGAATGCTCCAATTTGTGCGGAAGTAAAATTCAAAGCAAAGAAAATGCCGCAGGAATGAATGAAAATGTCATAACATTCTGGAGCATCATTTCGCAGAATAAGGGAATTCATTGCACCGATTCGGAAAAACGGCTATTTTTACAAATTTATACGATATAAATTTGGGCTTCAATATGCCATCAGAGGCATCTTTGAGAAGATGGTTGCCCTTAAAAGAATTTAAGCCTGGCTTTACCGGATATCATATTGTTATACTAAAAGAATTTGTTAACAATATGAATGAGTCCGATAGGAATTGCACAATTCTTTTCGACGAAATGTCGATCAAGTCAGGACTTGAATATGTCCCAAAGTCTGACCAAGTGGTTGGTTTGCAGACTTGGGAGACGGGTTTTCTGAAAATGACCAATATTCATCTCCAGCAGAGGGTATGCTGGCCAGATTAAGCCCTGGAAACATGTTTTGGGCGTCTTTTTTGTTAATAAATTTATTCAAGGCGACCATTATGCAAAAATCCCTAAAAGAGCCGTTGATTGTTGTGTATCAATTGACCTTAAGGTAACAGCTATAGTTGGCGATCAAGGCGCAATGAATTATCTAGCTTTTACAAATTTGGATTCCTTACTAACTAGTCCAAGGCCAGAATTTATTTATGATTTTGTTCAATTGTTCAAGAGTATTATAAATAATTTCAGAGATATCTCATTACCATCAAACCCACTCAAATTTGATGAAATTTAATCAAAAAGTATGGCGTCTTGGAAGGTAATTGAAGAGTTCTACAACATTGACTCATGCAGTGTATCTCGTTTGGCACCAAAGTTATCGGATAAGCACATTGATACAAATAATTTTCAAACAAGTGAGAACGCTATAGTCGAGTGCCTCGACTATTAGATACCCCTTACTCAGTTCAAATTATCAATTTGAATTCGGCGATCTCTTAGAGCTGGCAGCTTTACAGCACGAGCATCAGCACCAGCGCTTCTTTAGCGCAGGCAGCTTTTGTCCTGCACCAACAGCTGTGCTTATGTTTATGTTTTTGAGTGCAATTCTTACATACATACACACATACGCCATTGTTTGACTCAGACCTCCAATTTGGATAACTTGATTTGATTTGCATAGTACTTGGGATATAGTTCGCTATTGACAAATGAAAACCGTCGCAATTTCCTTTAATAGAAATCCTTATCGAGAATTAACGTTGACTCTGTTGAGCACCTTGGCCAGCTGTTCCAAAGTCATCCGTTAGATGGCGCTATTGTATTACGCCATCTACCCCAAGACATTGGTACCATGGGCCATGAAAGGCGGAAATGTAGGCGCTAGCCAGGCTTAAGCGATTAATGGGTTTTTGGGCGTTATAGTGGGCGTGGCAAACTTTTATTAGGCCAATCGATAGGTATTGACGAAACAAATACATATCAATTAATATTTTCATAATAGCATCAAAACTGTGGCCACAGCTTGTGGCTTGTGGGCGTCAGAGGGGCCGTGACACCATTTTGAAACAAACTTGCGCTTCTAGTAACGGGTATAAAAATGAGTGTAAAATTGGCGACACAGGTGTTTTCAAACACTGTAAGCCATGGGGTCAATGTGTTGAGAATGGTTGGAACCTTAGAAAGTTCTTTAATGCTATTGCAACATCCGAGTTTCTAAAACAAATGAACGATGGGTTTGACCTCTTAAATAAAGGCACTTATCGTTCAGATAATGACATGAAATCCAAGCTGGAAAATTTCATAAGTTTCTTGGATAAAATACAATTTTTGCCGGACCGCAATACCGGCAAAAATTCAACTGCAACTTGCGTTATGATACTAAATGCAAGCTGTAAGAGAATAAACTTTTGGATAGTGCAAGCATACAATATATACGTTTAAATCGGTTTTGCCAAGATCCATTAGAAAATTTATTTGGGTTGCTAACATCCAAGTTTGGAAATTTTAGCAAAATTTGTGGGCTACAAAAATAATAAATGAGCACCCACTAAAGAATACAAATTGTATTCCAGATTCTCTCCTTTCCTTAGATTGGTCATATGAACCCGGAATAATGCAGGATATTCAAAAAGTAAAATAGAATTGGAAAGCTGTCCAGAAAAAGCAGTAGTTCCAGTAGTTAGTTCAATTGACTATAGAACCAAGAGAAAGTGTTTCTCCCAACGAAAAGTTAAAAGAACGTAATGGTGTAAGATATTTCTTGGGCTACGTTATTTTAAAAAAATTAAATGCAGATAATTGCCCCAAATGCACAAAATCTCTGGCTTGCCTTGATGATATGAAATCAAAAACTGAACAGTTTATCAAGGCAAAAAATTACAGTTCCCATGAACTATATTTAAAAAATCCTTCTGATGCAATGTTTGAAACCTCTGCCAAAGCTGTGCTTAAGCCTTACTTAAGTTTCAATAAAAAAATGTTATATGTTTTACTACAATCCGCATCTTTTCAAATCTATAAGGAATAATTTCCTGAAAGCTCAATTTGAAACCCCGGACGGACTAGTTGACTTTGATATCATACGGGAGGTATAGGAATTAGAACAGGGCTCTGTTATTAACAAGAAGTCACGTTAACCCAAATACATTTGGGAAAATGTATTTGACATTGTATTTGACACTGTTGCAGCAGCAGTTAAAACTTGTAACCAAAACAAGCAATTCTGTCGAAATAACTCTGAAGTGGCAACCTCTTCTGCTGCATTTGTCCAAAAGTTAATGATTACTTTGATTGCCTTAATACCAGAGTACTAACTGACAAAACCTCATGAAAAGCGCACTTCAATTTAACAATATTGTCTGGAATAAACGAAGGAAATGCAGAA
This sequence comes from Drosophila fuyamai, assembly GCA_018153365.1. Lineage (NCBI taxonomy): Eukaryota > Metazoa > Arthropoda > Insecta > Diptera > Drosophilidae > Drosophila > Drosophila fuyamai. Next base: position 248,935 of record JAECXW010000599.1, on the reverse strand, counting down.
AAACCTAAGAAAGAGTTAATACCTTGGAAATAATATACATTGTCTTGACGGCTTACTTTAAACTACTGAGGCTATGTTTGGGCTCGTCAAAGATATATTTAATGACCACAAGGACAATTTTTCTTTTTAACTAGTCGAGTTAACCAGGATCCCCTGGAAAACATATTTGCGTGCTTTCGCGCAAAAGGCTGAACTGTGGAAACCCTTCAGTTAATGAATTCAATATAATAATTGCCAAACTGATATCTTTACACATTTTTAATTTCTATTAAAAGTCGAATTGCGAAGCCGATGATGACGATATGTTGCAAGTGAGCTTGATTCAATTATGTATCAGCCTTGCATCGAAAAAAAAAATGCAGCTGCAAGAATATTCTGTATCATTTTCAGAAATTGTACAAGGCAAAGAGAGGTACTTTGACAAAAATATGGATATTTTTTGTGCAATGATGTACCCATTAAATTAACCTTAAGCAGATATTTTGTTGGATAAATTGCAGAGGGTTCCATTTGCGATAAATGCAGATCGGTCCTTATAAAAGAGACCGAGGATTTAACAACTCCATCAGAGCATTTTATACATGAAAACAACTACTTGAGCGACTCTGACTTTGGAAAATTAAAAGCTCCATCAGATCTTTTCTTTAATGTTTGCAAAATACACATAAAAGTATTTGAAATTATATTTAAAAATAATAAAAAACAACTGTGTATAAGAACATTTATTGTGGAGAAATGCATTAAGTGCACAAATGAAAGTAGTGGTTACTCATTATGGTTTGATGCAAATAATGTGAATTTTATGTGCATATGATAGATCTCTTAAACAAAATTATTAAAGTATTACTATATAAGCATTGCAAATGGACTGTGATAGCTGATAGACAAAAAAAGCGAGGTAAACTTAGTATTATATCTCATAAGTAAAAGAACGGACTGGACCGATTTGTAAAAGATACAAATTTAATCAATACAAATGAAGTAAGTAAATAAAATAAATAATACATAACAAGAAAGGAAAGCTAACTTCGGGCGGAGCCGAAGTTGAAATACCCTTGCAGAATATTCCGATTTATATTCTCCAAACTTATTCATTTGATGCATTCTTAACACTCATAAAAATCCCAACTTTCTAACTTTAAAAACACCAAAGTTATGGCATTTCCAATCGTTCAGTTAAGTGGCGGCTATAGGATATAGTCGGCCGATCCTTATGAAATTTGGTAGGTCAGATTGATTGGCCAAATATAAAAGCCATAGAAAATCCCAACTTCCTAACTTTACAAATCCCAAAGTTATGGCATTACCGATCAATCAGTTATATAGAAGCTATAGGATATAGTCGGCCGATCCTTATGAAATTTGGTAGGTCGGATTGACTGGCCAAATAAAATGCCCATAGGAAATCCCAACTTCCTAACTTAACAAACACTAAAGTTATGGCATTTCCGATCAATCAGTTATATGGCAGCTATAGGATATAGTTGTCCGATCCTGGCCCTTCCGACTTATATACTGCGTGCAAAGGATCGAAGGCTGTGTGCAAAGTTTCAATTCGATATCTTTAAAACTGAGAGACTAGTTCGCGTAGAAACAGACAGACGGACAGTCGGACAGACGGACATGGCTATATCAACTCAGGAGGTGATCCTGATCAAGAATATATATACTTTATAGGGTCGGAGATGTCTCCTTCACTGCGTTGCACACTTTTGACCAAAATTATAATACCCTCTGCAAGGGTATAAAAATGTAAGCAACTAAGCAATAGTTAGAAAACTAGGTTTTTTGGGGAACATGGAAATGTTTTAATGTCTAAAATTAAAGCATTTCAAGTCGACTCGAAGGTCATATAAATATATGAACCCATTACAATTGTAATGGCCTCCCGTTCCCTGGGTACCGATTATACATATACATGCATACACATGTACATAAAAGTAAACGGTAGCAAATTCGAGCCGCGATCTTAACTAAATTTGTATTAGGAAAACTTATTAAAAATGAATTGTAAGCGACACCAATTGTTAAATGATATTTTACTGAAAAATTTATCAGAAAAAGGATTGAGCTTTCCGAATAATTTGGAATCCCAAGGATTAAACTCTTCGAATAATTTGGAATCCCAAAAATTGAGCACTCCGAATCCCAAGGATTGAGCTCTCCTATTTACACTAAATGTAAACAACAAGGATTGAGCTATCCTAGCTTTTCTTTGAGAAAAGCTAATTTAATTATAAAGTCTTTGAAACGAATAAAAAATAAAAAAAATGCAGAGGTATTCGAAAGGGCTGGCCGTCTTAAACTTTTAACCTCATATTAAGATTTTGAAATTTTAAAAAGCAAATTTTTAGAATGCTCCAATTTGTGCCGAAGTAAAATTCAAAGCAAAGAAAATGCCGCAGGAATGAATAAAAATGAATTCATTGCACCGATTCAGAAAAACGGTTATTTTACGGTTATAATTTTAAATTAAATTTAGATCAATATGCCATCAGAGACATCTTTGAGAAGATTGCCTTTAAAAGAATTTATGCCCGGCTTTACCGGTTATGATATTGTTATATTAAAAGAATTTGTAAACAAAATGAATCAGTCTGATAGGACTTGCACAATTCTCTTCGATGAAATGTCGGCCAAGTCAGGAATGGAATATGTCCCAAAGTCTGACCAAGTGGTTGGATTTGCAGACTTGGGAGACGGTTATTCTGAAAATGACCTATATTCATCTCTAGCAGAGGGTATGCTGGCCGTGATGATACGCGGCCAGGTTAAACCTTGGAAATATGTTTTGGGCGTTTTGTAAATAGCTTAATTTGTTCCGTTGATTGTTATGTAGCAATTGACCTTAAGGTAACAGCTATAGTTGGCGATCAAGGCGCAATGAATTGTCTAGCATTTAAAAATTTGGATTCCTTATTATCTAGTCCGAGACCAGAATTTATTTATGATTTTGTTCATTTGTTCAAGAGTATTAGAAATAACTTATTGAAAAGAGATATCATATTACCATTAGGGTTGTTGATAATATATCAAAATATCAATATATCGATATTTTTCTAAAAATTATATATTTATATCGTGATTTTTGTTTGCCCAAATATCGAAATTCCGATATATTTTTTGTCTTTTTATACCCTTGCAGAGGGTATTATAATTTTGGTCAAAAGTGTGCAACGCAGTGAAGGAGACATCTCCGACCCTGTAAAGTATATATATTCTTGATCAGGATCACCTCCTGAGTTGATATAGCCATGTCCGTCTGTCCGTCTGTCTGTTTCTACGCGAACTAGTCTCTCAGTTTTAAAGATATCGAATTGAAACTTTGCACACAGCCTTCGATCCTTTGCACGCAGTATATAAGTCGGAAGGGCCAGGATCGGACAACTATATCCTATAGCTGCCATATAACTGATTGATCGGAAATGCCATAACTTTAGTGTTTGTTAAGTTAGGAAGTTGGGATTTCCTATGGGCATTTTATTTGGCCAATCAATCCGACCTACCAAATTTTATAGGGATCGGCCGACTATATCCTATAGCTGCCATATAACTGAACGATTGAAATTACCATAACTTTGGTGTTTTTAAAGTTAGGAAGTTGGGATTATTATTAGTATTAAGAATGCATAATATGAACAATTTTGGAGAATATTATTTACAGAATATTCTGCAAGGGTATATCAACTTCGGCTCCGCCCGAAGTTAGCTTTCCTTTCTTGTTTTTGATATTTTTGTTTTTGGTAACTCTGAATTCCAAGGCGACATCGAATGAACGAATTCGAGCGCGAAATAAAAAAATAAGTGTAGAATTAGACTATACGGATTTAAAAAACGGCACACCAAAGTGCAAACTCTGTGAAAAAGTGATTGACACAAGTGGGAATACAAGCAACCTGTCTTCGCACTTGTAAAACAAACATGGTGATATTTTCGCAAAATGCGATTTAAGAAGAAGGATGACTGGCGCACACATAAGGCAAAGGGTGTTCTTAAAATCCCTAAACACTGCATACTGGTCATAAAATATATATAATAAAAACTTATTGTATTTTTATTTATTTTTCATTGAACACAAAAAATATTAAATATTGTAACAAAGTTTTTAGGCCAGGGTTGCATTCAGGCGGGCCAGAGAACCTTACAAGAAATTTGTAAGAGAAGGTAGGGGAACCTGTGGCTAGATTATAGTGGAAAGAAATGACTCCCGAAATTGGTCGGAAGAAACCTTGGGTTACTTTCTACCGGGGAATGGCCTCCGGTAGCGTGAACTAGGTGGGCACTAACCAGGGATGGCTACCGGCAGTGCGCGTTACCGTCGGTGACTGGCCAGGGAATAACCACTGTCCGTGTACACTACAGTCAGTCGTTTACCAGGGAATGACCACCGGCAATGTAGACTACGGTTAGTTAATTTCTAAGTGAAATTTCGGGAGAAATTCACTTTAGATTTAGAACACTTGGTTAATTTATTGAAGCCTAGTATCCTGATCGACAAAAACCGTACGCCAGTCATGAGAGAGAGCGAGAGGCAAACAGCTGGCGTTCACTTTTCGTCGTGCCTTTCTTTCACGTCGGTCTCCTGTTCGACGAAAAAAATACCAGAAAATTCCATAGCGTTGGCAGTCTGCGGAAATGAACTTTGGGTGAACCCTAGCGCAATGATTAAAAAATTTAATCTTTCGGCGTGCGCTTCTCACTGAACATATTAAAAAATGGAGGAAAAAAATCAAAAAACCCACAAAAGTCAATTGCAGGAGTTTACATGTGAGGACAAAATAACATTAATACTTCTGAGATGCCTCTTGTCAGAGCAAAATGTTTCATATGTCAAAAATTTACGAAAAACACAATAAAAGTGCAGCTATGAACTTTAAATTAGCAAATAATTATCAGTAAATTAAAATAAGCAACTGTTAAATTTAAATTGAATTGTTTTTTAATTTCTTTGTATAGCGGCAGACTTGTCTTGCCAAGGTATTTGATAATATCTTTTAAAGGCTCTTTCCCGCAAATACGATATTTGAATTTTAACTGCTTGTCAACAAACCCAGCTGATTGACAGTACGACCGTAGCACGCTTATATCTGATGAACTATCAAACTTTTGGTCACACTGCAAAGATTAAAGTTTTTACGCTAGCATAATCGTTTGTCGATCAGGATACTAGGCTTGAGCTTTGGATAGATATCGCGGGTCTTCTCTGTCCCTAATACAGCCCGCATAGAGTAAGGAACTATATAGAGGTTTCATTTGCTCTGCCCGCGCTCTCGTGTGACTTTGCCAGTGATGCCACGTAGGGAAAAAACGAAAAAAAAGAGAGTTTTTCCTTTGTCCGAATCGAGCTTGAATCCATGCCCATGGTGAATTCTTATTGCTGCACTGCTCGCTCTTATTCCTAAGGATAGGTGCGAAAACTCCCCATACTATTGCTTGTGCTTCTCACATGTTGGGTGTGGTGAGAAACCGAAGTTAGAAGAAGTTAGCTTCGAACATGGCTCTCAGCAGAGCTTTGGCAGAGGCCCGGGCAGAGCAAATGAAACCTCTATATGGTTTCTTACTCTATGCTGCCCGTTACGCCATAGAGTAAGAAACTATATAGAGGTTTCATTTGCTCTGCCCGCGCTCTCGAGTGACTTTGCCAGTGATGCCACGTAGGGGAAAAACGGAAAAAAAGAGAGTTTTGCAAATGTTCGAATCGAGCTTCGTTCCATGCCCATGGTGAATTTCTGCAGCTGCACTGGTCGCTCTCATTGGGGATTTTTTGGCTTATGGGGAATCTGGGCGAGCGACCGAAATGGCCTTATGATTTTACTTTGTTTACAAATATGTTGTTATTGTTTTCCTTTGATGGGCCTGAATTTAAGTTCCACCGGGGCTGAATTCAAGGTCCACTTTTCAGTTGGCTTCGAATTTGATTTCAATTGAAAGGCAACAAGTGGGACGGAGTGAAATTTCATATGGGGGGTGAATTATATTTTTGTAGGAACTAATTTTAATATTGAGCCAGGCCAAATTGAAATATTTTACATTTAATGAGAACACTTATATTAAATTAAATATACCGATATACATTTATATTGATTTATTGAATATATTTTATTTCTGATATACAAAGTTAATTTCTAAGAGCAATTTTATTTCTACGAAAATATTGTTTATTTAAAATTGTAAAATAATATAAATGCTTTTATAGTTATGGGGTTATGTTTATTTTGCATATGCAAGCATATATAAAGTCTTATTTTTATTGTACATAAATTTCGATTGACCTATTAGATTTCTAACACTTTGTGGTCCGTTACCGAATACTATAAAAAGTACTATATTTCTAAAGCATTGAAGTTATTTATGTATAAGCTCAATTTCTAAATTTGGGCACACTTCACAAAGCGACGAGAAGTAGATGAAAGCAAACGTAAGTATAAATTGTATTTATTTTAATTTTTATTAATTTCCTTCTTTTTATATATGTGGATGAATCCATACTTTGGTTATAATTATGGGCCTCAAATGCCCCCCCATATCCTTCCCCATACCCTGTGCCCTATCCTGCCCCATATCCTGCCCCATATCCCGCCCCATACCCCGCCCCATACCCTCAGTACCCGCAGTACCCACCGCCAACATACACGCCAAATAATTACTATCCCCCCAATCATCATCAAGGGAGGGGTGGGAAACGGAGAACAAGGCGTTCTTATAGAAGGCGTAATCAAGCCTCATCGGCGGCGGTAGCAGAGGCACCTGCGGCGGTAGCGGCACCAACTGCGGCGGTAGCGGCAGCGGCGGTGGCGGCAGCGGCAGATGCAATAACTGCCGCACTGGCCAAGATGCCACCACCCCCCCCTTCTGAGGAACCTGAAAAATGAAATATATATATAACATTAAATAATATACACATGTATAAAAACCGAAATTTCCAATTGAAATTCAAATTAAATATAAAATTGAAATTTATAAAATGTGTTTGTATTTCTTTTTGTCCCTGGCCGCGGCCAGTAAGTATGTATTGGTAAGCGTGCAATGCCATTTCATGTACAGTTGTGGTCAAAAGTTTTTGCACAATTCTTATGAGTAAGTACGTGTAACTTGTGCAAATACTTTTGATCACCCCTTTATTTCATGTGTATGACTTTGTGTTATTGCTTATGTTATACTCAACTTACTGAAGTTATGTCCAGCCGTGGTTGGGGGTGGGAAACTCCCTGGGTTTAGCTACAGTGATTCGCAGCTTATTTATTATGTATGTTTTAATTCTTTCTTGCAGCTTTAACTTGTTACTTTTTGAAAATACTTTTATATTTGTTTTGAAATATTGTTTAACAGAAATGTTTCTGGTTTTTATACCCTTGCAGAGGGTATTATAATTTTGGTCAAAAGTGTGCAACGGAGTGAAGGAGACATCTCCGACCCTATAAAGTATATATATTCTTGATCAGGATCACCTCCTGAGTTGATATAAGCATGTCCGACTGTCCGTCTGTCTGTTTCTACGCAAACTAGTCTCTCAGTTTTAAAGATAACGAATTGAAACTTTGCACACACCCTTCTTTCCTTTGCACGCAGTTTATAAGTCGGAACGGCCGGGATCGGCCGACTATATCCTATAGCTGCCATATAACTGAAAGATAGGAAATGCCATAACTCTGCTGTTTGTAAAGTTAGGAAGTTGGGATTTTCTATGGCTTCTTTATTTGGCCAATCAATTCGACCTACCAAATTTCATAAGGATCGGCCGACTATATCCTATAGCTGCCATAGACCTGAACGATTTAAATTGCCATAACTTTGGTTTTTTTAAAGTTAGAAAGTTGGGATTTTTTATGAGTGTTAAGAATGCATCATATGAATAATTTTGGAGAATATAATTTACAGAATATTCTGCAAAGGGTATTTCAACTTCGGCCCCGCCCGAAGTTAGCTTTCCTTTCTTGTTTAGCTGTGATTTTTATACCCTTGCAGAGGGTATTATAATTTCAGTCAAAAGTTTGCAACGCAGTGAAGGAGACATTTCCGACCCTATAAAGTATATATATTCTTGATCAGCATCACCAGGAGAGTCGATCTAGCCATGTCCGTCTGTCCGTCCGTCTGTCCGTCCGTTTCTACGCAAACTAGTCCCTCAGTTTTAAAGCTATCTGCTTGAAACTTTCCCAAAAGTTGTCTTTCTATTGCAGGTAGTATATAAGTCGGAACGAGCCGGATCGGGCCACTATATCATATAGCTGCCATATAACTGAACGATCGGAAATGCCATAACTTTGGTGTTTTTAAAGTTAGGAAGTTGGGATTTTCTATGGGTCTTATTTTTGGCTAATCAATCCGACCTACCAAATTTCATAAGGATCGGACGACTATATCCTATAGCCGCCATATAACTGATTGATCGGAAATGCAATAGCTTTGGTGTTTGTAAAGTTAGGAAATTGGGATTTTCTATGGGTTTTATTTTTGGCCAATCAATCCGACCTACCAAATTTCATAAGGATCGGCCGACTATATCTTATAGCTGCCATATAACTGAACGATTGGAAATGACATAACTTTGGTGTTTTTAAAGTTAGGAAGTTGGGACTTTTTATGAGTATTAATGCATCATATGAATAATTTTGGAGAATATAATTTATAGAATATTCTGCAAGGGTATATCAACTTCGGCTCCGCCCGAAGTTAGCTTTCCTTTCTTGTTGTTACTTTTATCGGGTTGTTGTTGTTTATGAGTTTATTTTTTTTATGAGTTTGGTGTATTATCCCGCCCAACGTTTTTAACACTTTGCCATGCAAGGAATTTGTAGTGTTAGCCCTGAAGTGATTTGATTTAGCCCTGAAGTGATTTTAATATTTTTAATTTCCTTTATATATATATATGTATGTATATGCATTAGCTTAATGCAATGTTATTGCATTATGTCAATGTCAATGTTATTTATTATACCCGTTACTCGTAGAGTAAAAGGGTATATTGTATTCGTGCAAAAGTATGTAACAGGTAGAAGGAAGCTTTTCCGACCCTATAAAGTATATATATTCTTGATCAGGGTCACTAGCCGAGTCGATATAGCCATGTCCGTCTGTCCGTCTGTCTGTCCGTCTGTCTGTCTGTCTGTCCGTATGAACGCTGAGATCTCGGAAACTATAAAAGCTAGAAGATTGGCATTTTGCATGCAGATTCTAGGAGTTCCTACGCAGCGCAAGTTTGTTTCAAAAAGGTGCCACGCCCCCTTTAACGCCCACAATCGCTTATATATGATTTTAAAAATTTAAATATTTCGGAAAAGTAAAAATGCAGTTTTATTGTGTTTATCAATACCTATCGAAATGTAGAAGAAATTTTTCAAATCGGACCATTCGTTAAAAAGTTATGCGTGATCAAAGTTTCTATCTCCATCTCCCTCGCACTCCCTTTACCTGAGTAACGGGTATCTGATAGTCGGGGCACCCGACTATAGCGTTCTCTCTTGTTTTTGTTTTGTTTTCAACGTGTTACCTTTTAAACTGCAGTTTTATTAAGTGAAGGATTTGGAAATCGAACCGCAAATCCTGAAACTTTATGTTTAATTCAGTTACATGTCTTGAAATTTTTTTGTGACAAATTTACCTGCACATATGTAAGGGGAAAAGAAAAGCCAAAGAAGTTTATACTGTTTATTAATTTTATATTTCAAATACTGTTTCGGAAGACACCACTCTTCCTCATCAGCGATCTTTTCTTTTCAATTACTTGAAAAGACGATAGATCGGACAGTTTTGGAAAACTGCCTAACATTTTAAAATGATAACTTAAATTTATTAGAAAATTAAAAGAGAATTCTTCCTTATGTTGTAAATTTTTAATTTTTTTCGCTTTTGGACAGTTTTTGTCGGAAATCGTGCTTCTCTTACATGCTCTGCCAACTCTGTCTTTAAGTTTTTGATTGGCGTCCCATTTTTCATGGTACCACTTACTGTGCTTGTATAATAACACTTTCAGCAAATGCTTTAAAATACTTTTCCTGTGCTTAGCGCATGGGTCAGTAGGTGCAAACCAATAAGGATATATTTTATTGGTTTCTTCTATGCATTTCTGCTCTAAAAATTCGGAAATATTTCGTCGGTTTGGACGATCCTTAAATTCCGTATCAAATATATAAACATGATGCAATGTTATTTCAAACATTGCATCAGAAGGATTTTTAAATATAGTTCATGGGAACTGTAATTTTTTGCCTTGATGAACTGTTCAGTTTTTGATTTCATATCATCAAGGCAAGCCAAAAATTTTGTGCATTTGGGGCAATTATCTGCATTTAATTTTTTTAAAATAACGTAGCCCAAGAAATATCTTACAGCATTACGTTCTCCTAACTTTTCGTTAGGGCAAGTACTTTCTCTTGGTTCTATAGCCAATTGAACTGCTGGATTAACTACTGGAACTACTGCTTTTTCTGCACAGCTTTCCAATTCCATTTTGCTTTTTTCAATATCCTGCATCATTCCTGGTTCATATGACCAATCTAAGGAAATGTCAGAATCTGGAATACAATTTGTATTCTTCAGTGTGTGCTCATTTATTATTTTTGTAGCCCACAAATTTTTCAAAGCATATAATATTTGCTGTGCTGTTGGATTGGTAAAATTTCCAAACTTGGATCTCAGCAACCCAAATAAATTTTCCAATGGATCTTGGCAAAACCGATTTAAACGTATATATTGAATGCTTTCACTTTCCAAAAGTTTATCACATACGTTTATAATTCTCTGACAGCTTGCTTTTAGTTTTATAACGCAGGTTGCAGTTGAATTTTTGCCGGTATTGCGGTCTTGCAAAAATTTTATTTTATCCAAGAAACTCATGAAATTTTCCAGCTTGGATTTCATGTCATTATCTAAACGATAGGTACCTTCATTTAAAAGGTCAAAGCCATCGTTCATTTGCTTCAGAAACTCGGATGTTGCCATAGCATTAACAGAACTTTCTAAGGTTCCAGCCACACCTGTGTCGCCAATTTTACACTCATTTTTTGAAAATTATTTGGATCAATGTGCTTATCCGATAACTTTGGTGCCAAACGAGTTACACCGCATGAGTCAATGTTGTAGAACTCTTCAATTACCTTCCAAGACGCCACACTTTTAGATGAAATTTCATCAAATTTGAGTGGGTCTGATGGTAATGAGATATCTCTGTTCAAGAAATTATTTCTAATACTCTTGAACAAATGCACAAAATCATAAATAAATTCTGGCCTTGGACTCGTTAGCAAGTAATCCAATTTTGTAAAAGCCAGACAATTCATTGCGCCTTGATCGCCAACTATAGCTGTTACCTTAAGGCCAATTGATACACAACAATCAACGGCTCTTTTAAGGATTTGTGCATAGTGGTCGCCTCGAATAAATTTATTAACAAAAAGACGCCCAAAACATATTTCCAGGGTTTAACCTGGCCGCGTATCATCACGGCCAGCATACCCTCTGCTGGAGATGAATATTGGTCATTTTCAGAATAACCATCTCCCAAGTCTGCAAACCCAACCACTTGGTCAGACTTTGGGACGTATTCAAGTCCTGACTTGATCGACATTTCGTCGAAGAGAATTGTACAATTCCTATCGGACTCATTCATATTGTTAACAAATTCTTTTAGTTTAACAATATGATCTCCGGTAAAGCCAGGCTTAAATTCATTTAAGGGCAACCATCTTCTCAAAGATGCCTCTGATGGCATATTGAAGCCCAAATTAAATCTTAAACTATTGTAAGCCTTCGGACTGTGCATATAAATTTGCAAAAATAGCCGTTTTTCCGAATCGGTGCAATGAATTCCCTTTTTCTGTGAAATTATGCTCTGGAATGTTATAACATTTTCATTTAATACTGCGGCATTTTCTTTGCTTTGAATTTTACTTCCGCACAAATTGGAGCATTCTAAAAATTTGCTTTTCAAAATTTCAAATTCTTTAAATGAGGTTAAAAGTTTAAGGCGACCAGCGCTTTCGACTTCCTCTGCATATTTATACCCGTTACTCGTAGAGTAAAAGGGTATATTGTATTCGTGCAAAAGTATGTAACAGCTAGAAGGAAGCGTTTCCGACCCTATAAAGTATATATATTCTTGTTCAGGATCACTAGCCGAGTCGATCTAGCCATGTCCGTCTGTCCGTCTGTCCGTCTGTCCGTCTGTCTGTCCGTATGAACGCTGAGATCTCGGAAACTATAAAAGCTAGAAGATTGGCATTTTGCATGTAGATTCTAGGAGTTCCTACGCAGCGCAAGTTTGTTTCAAAAAGGTGCCACGCCCCCTTTAACGCCCACAATCGCTTATATACGATTTTAAAAATTTAAATATTTCGGAAAAGTAAAAATGCAGTTTTATTGTGTTTATCAATACCTATCGAAATGTAGAAGAAATTTTTCAAATCGGACCATTCGTTTAAAAGTTATGCGTGATCAAAGTTTCTATCTCCATCTCCCTCGCACTCCTTTTACCTGAGTAACGGGTATCTGATAGTCGGGGCACCCGACTATAGCGTTCTCTCTTGTTTTTATTTTTTTCTTCTAGCTCCAATATTTGTGAAAGCAAAGAATTCATTTTCTGCTGCAGCATTGATGATTTTTCTTGGAACAGCATTGTTTCCAAAATTAAATCATAATTGCGGCTGTCTAATGCGTCGTTTTTATTACAAACGGCCAAATTTCTTTTAGAGAGAGCCTCATTTTGCATTTCTAAAACCGAATTGCATTGCTCCAATTCTATATTTTTTTGAATTAATATTTTATTTGAGCGATTTTCTTTACAAATTTCTTTTTTTAACGAAATATTAAGGGATCTTAAATAACGTTGTCCCTTCAACAACTTTTTGTTTTCATCTTTTAAGACTTTATTATTTCGTTTTAAAGAATTTATAATAAAATTAGCTTTTTTCAAAGGAAAGCTAAGAGAGCTCAATCCTTGCGGTTTACATTTTGTGTAAACAGGAGAGCTCAATCCTTTTTCTAATACGTTAGATAGAGGAGAGCTCAATCCTTGCGGTTTACATTTTGTGTAAACAGGAGAGCTCAATCCTTTTTCTAATACATTTAAAGAAAAGCTAGGAGAGCTCAATCCTTGTGGTTTACCTTTGTGTAAACAGGAGAGCTCAATCCGTTTTCTAAAACGTTTATAGATAGAGGAGAGCTCAATCCTTTAGATTCTAAATAATTCGGAGAGCTCAATCCATCTTCTAAAATATTTAATTTATTAAGGCTTGTCGAAATTACTTGTGTTGACTTATTTTCTAATTTAATTTTAAATTGACTTTGGTGCTGCTCGCACAACAAAACAACATCTTTTTCGTTATTGTGAATTTGTTTCAATTCAAAGAATTCTCTAATTGATTCTACATTAAGGCCTATTAGGCCTATAGCACTACGACAAGCCTTAATTGCACACATAGTATTCTTACTTTTTGCCAAGGGCTGAACATGGGTTCATGCACTGGCATATAACCTAAATAATAATAATAATAAAAAAAAGATTAATAAACTTACATAAATTAAATATAATTAAATAACTTAACTTAATTGAATAAATAACTTAATAATAATAAATGAAATAAATACTCACCCAACATTTCGGTCGGAACACTTCCCTTCCTCAGAGTTACACCTGAGAAGCATTCCGACCTGAAGTGTGCTTGGCACACCCGCGCTCGCTTGGCTGCGTGGCTTATTTTAAGGTTTTCCAACCATTTCCACCTGTTTCCCTCCTTCGGGATACAGAAGGCATTAATATGCCCCACACAGTTGTAAACTATGCATTTCTTTATGCTGAAATAAATAAATAAATAAAAAAATAAATAAATAAATAACAAAAATAAATAAATAAAAACAAAAAATAATTAAAAAATAAGTATATACATTAAAAAACTATAATAAGAACTAAATTCTGTTAGTGTTTGAAGTAGAAATTAAAATTGAATTTTGAAATCAAATCAAATCAAATTTTCTTTCTGTTATTGAATTGGCGCAACGAAATGAAAAGACAAAGACAAAAACTTACAACAAGCGTCACACATATACAAACAAAACAAAACACTTATTTTTCCTCACGCTACTTACACATTTTCCGGATCCATATTCCTGTTTTCCTCGATTCCTTCCTGAATTGAAAATTGCTTGGGATAGCAAGCTAAATGAAGACACAATTAATATTAGCTTAAAAGTAATTATAAATTTCTAATTATATTTTAAATTAATATTATTTTATACTTATCTTGTCTCCCACTACTTGTTGCAACCAAATCTTTTTCCAATTGTCATTTTCTCAGCTGAAGGCAAAGAAATTGAAACGGCCCTTATTCAATTCAATGTCCACTTTCCACATGGGACTCAATTGAACGCCTACATTTCTTATGGGACTGAATTCAATGTCCACATTCCACATGGGACTGAATTTAACGTCCACAATTCAGATTGGACTGAATTTAACGTTCACATTTCAAATGGGATTGAATTTCTAACATTGAGAAAAAGAGAATAACATGCCAAATAAGAGATTTTCTCTCCCATGTTTTTGAGTTATTTTCTTTCTCTCCCATGTCTTCGGCAAAACACGAGAGAACAATAAAGAAGTCGTGTATGAATGAGCGAGGCGTCGAGCCTCGTGTCGTCACGTCAGGCAGAGCGAACAGCTGGTTCATACTTAAAATCTGCTTGGCGGTTTGAAGTGTGGTGAATGCATTGAAAGTAAACCAACTGATGTTCTGCAGAGAAATCATTGAAAGAATAAGGATTAATAAGGATTCCGATTTACCATCGATTTATATCCAACCCCTGGGCTACATTTTCCCAAAAATAAAATATTTCTACATATTAAGCCATATATAAACACATTTTTTGAATTTTATTTATTAAACAACGTTGCTAAGTGTTAATGGGTTCCTTAAAGCATTGATTCGGTTCTGTAAAAGTAATAAAATATCATAAATCTATCAAAACATAACCAAGGCCCGCCAAATTTTTTTGAATTCAACCCCTATTTGTTGTACTCTTCAATCGCACGCAGCTCTTACGGCGGTTGCATCCTATTCCTGGTCCCTCGCACATGTTTGAACAGCTACATTTTCCCCACACCGATCAAACACGGCCGTCAAGCCGGCGTCGTAAAAACCACGGGCAGAGCAAATGAAACCTCTATATAGTTTCTTACTCTATGGCTCTATGCTCCGATCGCTGTCGGCATAGAGTAAGAAACTATATAGAGGTTTCATTTGCTCTGCCCGGGCCTCTGCCAAAGCTCTGCTGAGAGCCATGTTCGAAGCTAACTTCTTCTAACTTCGGTTTCTCACCACTTCTAAAATGTGCGAAGCACAAGCAATAGTATGGGGAGTTTTCGCACCTATCCTTAGGAATAAGAGCGAGCAGTGCAGCAATAAGAATTCACCATGGGCATGGATTCAAGCTCGATTCGAACAAATGAAAAACTCTCTTTTTTCGTTTTCCCCTACGTGGCATCACTGGCAAAGTCACTCGGGAGCGCGGGCAGAGCAAATGAAACCTCTATACAGTTTCTTACTCTATGGCTCTATGCTCCGATCGCTGTCGGCATAGAGTAAGAAACTATATAGAGGTTTCATTTGCTCTGCCCGCGCTCTCGAGTGACTTTGCCAGTGATGCCACGTAGTGGAAAAACGGAAAAAAAGAGAGTTTTGCAAATGTTCGAATCGAGCTTCATTCCATGCCCATGGTGAATTTCTGCAGCTGCACTGGTCGCTCTCATTGGGGATTTTTTGGCTTATGGGGAATGTGGGCGAGCGACCGAAATGGCCTTATGATTTTACGTTGTTTACAAATATGTTGTTATTGTTTTCCTTTGATGGGCCTGAATTTAAGTTCCACCGGGGCTGAATTCAAGGTCCACTTTTCAGTTGGCTTCGAATTTGATTTCAATTGAAAGGCAACAAGTGGGACGGAGTGAAATTTCATATGGGGGTTGAATTATATTTTTGTAGGAACTAATTTTAATATTGAGCCAGGCCAAATTGAAATATTTTACATTTAATGAGAACACTTATATTAAATTAAATATACCGATATACATTTATATTGATTTATTGAATATATTTTATTTTTGATATACAAAGTTAATTTCTAAGAGCAATTTTATTTCTACGAAAATATTGTTTATTTAAAATTGTAAAATAATATAAATGCTTTTATAGTTATGGGGTTATGTTTATTTTGCATATGCAAGCATATATAAAGTCTTATTTTTATTGTACATAAATTTCGATTGACCTATTAGATTTCTAACACTTTGTGGTCCGTTACCGAATACTATAAAAAATACTATATTTCTAAAGCATTCAAGTTATTTATGTATAAGCTCAATTTCTAAATTTGGGCACACTTCACAAAGCGACGAGAAGTAGATGAAAGCAAACGTAAGTATAAATTGTATTTATTTTAATTTTTATTAATTTCCTTCTTTTTATATATGTAGATGAATCCATACTTTGGTTATAATTATGGGCCTCAAATGCCCCCCCATATCCTTCCCCATACCCTGTGCCCTATCCTGCCCCATATCCTGCCCCATATCCCGCCCCATACCCCGCCCCATACCCTCAGTACCCGCAGTACCCACCGCCAACATACACGCCAAATAATTACTATCCCCCCCAATCATCATCAAGGGAGGGGTGGGAAACGGAGAACAAGGCGTTCTTATAGAAGGCGTAATCAAGCCTCATCGGCGGCGGTAGCAGAGGCACCTGCGGCGGTAGCGGCACCAACTGCGGCGGTAGCGGCAGCGGCGGTGGCGGCAGCGGCAGATGCAATAACTGCCGCACTGGCCAAGATGCCACCACCCCCCCCTTCTGAGGAACCTGAAAAATGAAATATATATATAACATTAAATAATATACACATGTATAAAAACCGAAATTTCCAATTGAAATTCAAATTAAATATAAAATTGAAATTTATAAAATGTGTTTGTATTTCTTTTTGTCCCTGGCCGCGGCCAGTAAGTATGTATTGGTAAGCGTGCAATGCCATTTCATGTACAGTTGTGGTCAAAAGTTTTTGCACATTTCTTATGAGTAAGTACGTGTAATTTGTGCAAATACTTTTGATCACCCCTTTATTTCATGTGTATGACTTTGTGTTATTGCTTATGTTATACTCAACTTACTGAAGTTATGTCCAGCCGTGGTTGGGGGTGGGAAACTCCCTGGGTTTAGCTACAGTGATTCGCAGCTTATTTATTATGTATGTTTTAATTCTTTCTTGCAGCTTTAACTTGTTACTTTTTGAAAATACTTTTATATTTGTTTTGAAATATTGTTTAACAGAAATGTTTCTGGTTTTTATACCCTTGCAGAGGGTATTATAATTTTGGTCAAAAGTGTGCAACGCAGTGAAGGAGACATCTCCGACCCTATAAAGTATATATATTCTTGATCAGGATCACCTCCTGAGTTGATATAAGCATGTCCGACTGTCCGTCTGTCTGTTTCTACGCAAACTAGTCTCTCAGTTTTAAAGATAACGAATTGAAACTTTGCACACACCCTTCTTTCCTTTGCACGCAGTTTATAAGTCGGAACGGCCGGGATCGGCCGACTATATCCTATAGCTGCCATATAACTGAAAGATAGGAAATGCCATAACTCTGCTGTTTGTAAAGTTAGGAAGTTGGGATTTTCTATGGCTTCTTTATTTGGCCAATCAATTCGACCTACCAAATTTCATAAGGATCGGCCGACTATATCCTATAGCTGCCATAGACCTGAACGATTGAAATTGCCATAACTTTGGTGTTTTTAAAGTTAGAAAGTTGGGATTTTTTCTGAGTGTTAAGAATGCATCATATGAATAATTTTGGAGAATATAATTTACAGAATATTCTGCAAGGGTATTTCAACTTCGGCCCCGCCCGAAGTTAGCTTTCCTTTCTTGTTTAGCTGTGATTTTTATACCCTTGCAGAGGGTATTATAATTTCAGTCAAAAGTTTGCAACGCAGTGAAGGAGACATTTCCGACCCTATAAAGTATATATATTCTTGATCAGCATCACCAGGAGAGTCGATCTAGCCATGTCCGTCTGTCCGTCCGTCTGTCCGTCCGTTTCTACGCAAACTAGTCCCTCAGTTTTAAAGCTATCTGCTTGAAACTTTCCCAAAAGTTGTCTTTCTATTGCAGGTAGTATATAAGTCGGAACGAGCCGGATCGGGCCACTATATCATATAGCTGCCATATAACTGAACGATCGGAAATGCCATAACTTTGGTGTTTTTAAAGTTAGGAAGTTGGGATTTTCTATGGGTCTTATTTTTGGCTAATCAATCCGACCTACCAAATTTCATAAGGATCGGACGACTATATCCTATAGCCGCCATATAACTGATTGATCGGAAATGCAATAGCTTTGGTGTTTGTAAAGTTAGGAAATTGGGATTTTCTATGGGTTTTATTTTTTGGCCAATCAATCCGACCTACCAAATTTCATAAGGATCGGCCGACTATATCTTATAGCTGCCATATAACTGAACGATTGGAAATGACATAACTTTGGTGTTTTTAAAGTTAGGAAGTTGGGACTTTTTATGAGTATTAAGAATGCATCATATGAATAATTTTGGAGAATATAATTTATAGAATATTCTGCAAGGGTATATCAACTTCGGCTCCGCCCGAAGTTAGCTTTCCTTTCTTGTTGTTACTTTTATCGGGTTGTTGTTGTTTATGAGTTTATTTTTTTTATGAGTTTGGTGTATTATCCCGCCCAACGTTTTTAACACTTTGCCATGCAAGGAATTTGTAGTGTTAGCCCTGAAGTGATTTGATTTAGCCCTGAAGTGATTTTAATATTTTTAATTTCCTTTATATATATATATGTATGTATATGCATTAGCTTAATGCAATGTTATTGCATTATGTCAATGTCAATGTTATTTATTATACCCGTTACTCGTAGAGTAAAAGGGTATATTGTATTCGTGCAAAAGTATGTAACAGGTAGAAGGAAGCTTTTCCGACCCTATAAAGTATATATATTCTTGATCAGGGTCACTAGCCGAGTCGATATAGCCATGTCCGTCTGTCCGTCTGTCTGTCTCGTCTGTCCGTTGTAACGCTGAGATCTCGGAAACTATAAAAGCTAGAAGATTGGCATTTTGCATGCAGATTCTAGGAGTTCCTACGCAGCGCAAGTTTGTTTCAAAAAGGTGCCACGCCCCCTTTAACGCCCACAATCGCTTATATATGATTTTAAAAATTTAAATATTTCGGAAAAGTAAAAATGCAGTTTTATTGTGTTTATCAATACCTATCGAAATGTAGAAGAAATCGGACCATTCGTTAAAAAGTTATGCGTGATCAAAGTTTCTATCTCCATCTCCCTCGCACTCCCTTTACCTGAGTAACGGGTATCTGATAGTCGGGGCACCCGACTATAGCGTTCTCTCTTGTTTTTGTTTTGTTTTCAACGTGTTACCTTTTAAACTGCAGTTTTATTAAGTGAAGGATTTGGAAATCGAACCGCAAATCCTGAAACTTTATGTTTAATTCAGTTACATGTCTTGAAATTTTTTTGTGACAAATTTACCTGCACATATGTAAGGGGAAAAGAAAAGCCAAAGAAGTTTATACTGTTTATTAATTTTATATTTCAAATACTGTTTCGGAAGACACCACTCTTCCTCATCAGCGATCTTTTCTTTTCAATTGCTTGAAAAGACGATAGATCGGACAGTTTTGGAAAACTGCCTAACATTTTAAAATGATAACTTAAATTTATTAGAAAATTAAAAGAGAATTCTTCCTTATGTTGTAAATTTTTAATTTTTTTCGCTTTTGGACAGTTTTTGTCGGAAATCGTGCTTCTCTTACATGCTCTGCCAACTCTGTCTTTAAGTTTTTGATTGGCGTCCCATTTTTCATGGTACCACTTACTGTGCTTGTATAATAACACTTTCAGCAAATGCTTTAAAATACTTTTCCTGTGCTTAGCGCATGGGTCAGTAGGTGCAAACCAATAAGGATATATTTTATTGGTTTCTTCTATGCATTTCTGCTCTAAAAATTCGGAAATATTTCGTCGGTTTGGACGATCCTTAAATTCCGTATCAAATATATAAACATGATGCAATGTTATTTCAAACATTGCATCAGAAGGATTTTTTAAATATAGTTCATGGGAACTGTAATTTTTTGCCTTGATGAACTGTTCAGTTTTTGATTTCATATCATCAAGGCAAGCCAAAAATTTTGTGCATTTGGGGCAATTATCTGCATTTAATTTTTTTAAAATAACGTAGCCCAAGAAATATCTTACAGCATTACGTTCTCCTAACTTTTCGTTAGGGCAAGTACTTTCTCTTGGTTCTATAGCCAATTGAACTGCTGGATTAACTACTGGAACTACTGCTTTTTCTGCACAGCTTTCCAATTCCATTTTGCTTTTTTCAATATCCTGCATCATTCCTGGTTCATATGACCAATCTAAGGAAATGTCAGAATCTGGAATACAATTTGTATTCTTCAGTGTGTGCTCATTTATTATTTTTGTAGCCCACAAATTTTTCAAAGCATATAATATTTGCTGTGCTGTTGGATTGGTAAAATTTCCAAACTTGGATCTCAGCAACCCAAATAAATTTTCCAATGGATCTTGGCAAAACCGATTTAAACGTATATATTGAATGCTTTCACTTTCCAAAAGTTTATCACATACGTTTATAATTCTCTGACAGCTTGCTTTTAGTTTTATAACGCAGGTTGCAGTTGAATTTTTGCCGGTATTGCGGTCTTGCAAAAATTTTATTTTATCCAAGAAACTCATGAAATTTTCCAGCTTGGATTTCATGTCATTATCTAAACGATAGGTACCTTCATTTAAAAGGTCAAAGCCATCGTTCATTTGCTTCAGAAACTCGGATGTTGCCATAGCATTAACAGAACTTTCTAAGGTTCCAGCCATTCTCAACACATTAATCCCATGACTTACAGTATTTGTAAACACCTGTGTCGCCAATTTTACACTCATTTTTTGAAAATTATTTGGATCAATGTGCTTATCCGATAACTTTGGTGCCAAACGAGTTACACCGCATGAGTCAATGTTGTAGAACTCTTCAATTACCTTCCAAGACGCCACACTTTTAGATGAAATTTCATCAAATTTGAGTGGGTCTGATGGTAATGAGATATCTCTGTTCAAGAAATTATTTCTAATACTCTTGAACAAATGCACAAAATCATAAATAAATTCTGGCCTTGGACTCGTTAGCAAGGAATCCAATTTTGTAAAAGCCAGACAATTCATTGCGCCTTGATCGCCAACTATAGCTGTTACCTTAAGGCCAATTGATACACAACAATCAACGGCTCTTTTAAGGATTTGTGCATAGTGGTCGCCTCGAATAAATTTATTAACAAAAAAGACGCCCAAAACATATTTCCAGGGTTTAACCTGGCCGCGTATCATCACGGGCAGCATACCCTCTGCTGGAGATGAATATTGGTCATTTTCAGAATAACCATCTCCCAAGTCTGCAAACCCAACCACTTGGTCAGACTTTGGGACGTTTTCAAGTCCTGACTTGATCGACATTTCGTCGAAGAGAATTGTACAATTCCTATCGGACTCATTCATATTGTTAACAAATTCTTTTAGTTTAACAATATGATCTCCGGTAAAGCCAGGCTTAAATTCATTTAAGGGCAACCATCTTCTCAAAGATGCCTCTGATGGCATATTGAAGCCCAAATTAAATCTTAAATTATTGTAAGCCTTCGGACTGTGCATATAAATTTGCAAAAATAGCCGTTTTTCCGAATCGGTGCAATGAATTCCCTTTTTCTGTGAAATTATGCTCTGGAATGTTATAACATTTTCATTTAATACTGCGGCATTTTCTTTGCTTTGAATTTTACTTCCGCACAAATTGGAGCATTCTAAAAATTTGCTTTTCAAAATTTCAAATTCTTTAAATGAGGTTAAAAGTTTAAGGCGACCAGCGCTTTCGACTTCCTCTGCATATTTTTTATTTTTTTCTTCTAGCTCCAATATTTGTGAAAGCAAAGAATTCATTTTCTGCTGCAGCATTGATGATTTTTCTTGGAACAGCATTGTTTCCAAAATTAAATCATAATTGCGGCTGTCTAATGCGTCGTTTTTATTACAAACGGCCAAATTTCTTTTAGAGAGAGCCTCATTTTGCATTTCTAAAACCGAATTGCATTGCTCCAATTCTATATTTTTTTGAATTAATATTTTATTTGAGCGATTTTCTTTAAAAATTTCTTTTTTTAACGAAATATTAAGGGATCTTAAATAACGTTGTCCCTTCAACAACTTTTTGTTTTCATCTTTTAAGACTTTATTATTTCGTTTTAAAGAATTTATAATAAAATTAGCTTTTTCAAAGGAAAGCTAAGAGAGCTCAATCCTTGCGGTTTACATTTTGTGTAAACAGGAGAGCTCAATCCTTTTTCTAATACGTTAGATAGAGGAGAGCTCAATCCTTGCGGTTTACATTTTGTGTAAACAAGAGAGCTCAATCCTTTTCTAATACATTTAAAGAAAAGCTAGGAGAGCTCAATCCTTGTGGTTTACCTTTTGTGTAAACAGGAGAGCTCAATCCGTTTTCTAAAACGTTTATAGATAGAGGAGAGCTCAATCCTTTAGATTCTAAATAATTCGGAGAGCTCAATCCATCTTCTAAAATATTTAATTTATTAAGGCTTGTCGAAATTACTTGTGTTGACTTATTTTCTAATTTAATTTTAAATTGACTTTGGTGCTGCTCGCACAACAAAACAACATCTTTTTCGTTATTGTGAATTTGTTTCAATTCAAAGAATTCTCTAATTGATTCTACATTAAGGCCTATTAGGCCTATAGCACTACGACAAGCCTTAATTGCACACATAGTATTCTTACTTTTTTGCCAAGGGCTGAACATGGGTTCATGCACTGGCATATAACCTAAATAATAATAATAATAAAAAAAAAGATTAATAAACTTACATAAATTAAATATAATTAAATAACTTAACTTAATTGAATAAATAACTTAATAATAATAAATGAAATAAATACTCACCCAACATTTCGGTCGGAACACTTCCCTTCCTCAGAGTTACACCTGAGAAGCATTCCGACCTGAAGTGTGCTTGGCACACCCGCGCTCGCTTGGCTGCGTGGCTTATTTTAAGGTTTCCCAACCATTTCCACCTGTTTCCCTCCTTCGGGATACAGAAGGCATTAATATGCCCCACACAGTTGTAAACTATGCATTTCTTTATGCTGAAATAAATAAATAAATAAAAAAAATAAATAAATAAATAACAAAAATAAATAAATAAAAACAAAAAATAATTAAAAAATAAGTATATACATTAAAAACTATAATAAGAACTAAATTCTGTTAGTGTTTGAAGTAGAAATTAAAATTGAATTTTGAAATCAAATCAAATCAAATTTTTCTTTCTGTTATTGAATTGGCGCAACGAAATGAAAAGACAAAGACAAAAACTTACAACAAGCGTCACACATATACAAACAAAACAAAACACTTATTTTTCCTCACGCTACTTACACATTTTCCGGATCCATATTCCTGTTTTCCTCGATTCCTTCCTGAATTGAAAATTGCTTGGGATAGCAAGCTAAATGAAGACACAATTAATATTAGCTTAAAAGTAATTATAAATTTCTAATTATATTTTAAATTAATATTATTTTATACTTATCTTGTCTCCCACTACTTGTTGCAACCAAATCTTTTTCCAATTGTCATTTTCTCAGCTGAAGGCAAAGAAATTGAAACGGCCCTTATTCAATTCAATGTCCACTTTCCACATGGGACTGAATTGAACGCCTACATTTCTTATGGGACTGAATTCAATGTCCACATTCCACATGGGACTGAATTTAACGTCCACAATTCAGATTGGACTGAATTTAACGTTCACATTTCAAATGGGATTGAATTTCTAACATTGAGAAAAAGAGAATAACATGCCAAATAAGAGATTTTCTCTCCCATGTTTTTGAGTTATTTTCTTTCTCTCCCATGTCTTCGGCAAAACACGAGAGAACAATAAAGAAGTCGTGTATGAATGAGCGAGGCGTCGAGCCTCGTGTCGTCACGTCAGGCAGAGCGAACAGCTGGTTCATACTTAAAATCTGCTTGGCGGTTTGAAGTGTGGTGAATGCATTGAAAGTAAACCAACTGATGTTCTGCAGAGAAATCATTGAAAGAATAAGGATTAATAAGGATTCCGATTTACCATCGATTTATATCCAACCCGTGGGCTACATTTTCCCAAAAATAAAATATTTCTACATATTAAGCCATATATAAACACATTTTTTGAATTTTATTTATTAAACAACGTTGCTAAGTGTTAATGGGTTCCTTAAAGCATTGATTCGGTTCTGTAAAAGTAATAAAATATCATAAATCTATCAAAACATAACCAAGGCCCGCCAAATTTTTTGAATTCAACCCCTATTTGTTGTACTCTTCAATCGCACGCAGCTCTTACGGCGGTTGCATCCTATTCCTGGTCCCTCGCACATGTTTGAACAGCTACATTTTCCCCACACCGATCAAACACGGCCGTCAAGCCGGCGTCGTAAAAACCACGGGCAGAGCAAATGAAACCTCTATATAGTTTGTTACTCTATGCTCTATCATAGAGTAAGAAACTATATAGAGGTTTCATTTGCTCTGCCCGGGCCTCTGCCAAAGCTCTGCTGAGAGCCATGTTCGAAGCTAACTTCTTCTAACTTCGGTTTCTCACCACTTCTAACATGTGCGAAGCACAAGCAATAGTATGGGGAGTTTTCGCACCTATCCTTAGGAATAAGAGCGAGCAGTGCAGCAATAAGAATTCACCATGGGCATGGATTCAAGCTCGATTCGAACAAATGAAAAACTCTCTTTTTTTTCGTTTTTCCCCTACGTGGCATCACTGGCAAAGTCACTCGGGAGCGCGGGCAGAGCAAATGAAACCTCTATACAGTTTCTTACTCTATGGCTCTATGCTCCGATCGCTGTCGGCATAGATAGTTATGGGGTTATGTTTATTTTGCATATGCAAGCATATATAAAGTCTTATTTTTTATTGTACATAAATTTCGATTGACCTATTAGATTTCTAACACTTTGTGGTCCAGTTACCGAATACTATAAAAAGTACTATATTTCTAAAGCATTGAAGTTATTTATGTATAAGCTCAATTTCTAAATTTGGGCACACTTCACAAAGCGACGAGAAGTAGATGAAAGCAAACGTAAGTATAAATTGTATTTATTTTAATTTTTATTAATTTCCTTCTTTTTTTATATGTGGATGAATCCATACTTTGGTTATAATTATGGGCCTCAAATGCCCCCCATATCCTTCCCCATACCCTGTGCCCTATCCTGCCCCATATCCTGCCCCATATCCCGCCCCATACCCGCCCCATACCCCTCAGTACCCGCAGTACCCACCGCCAACATACACGCCAAATAATTACTATCCCCCCAATCATCATCAAGGAGGGGTGGGAAACGGAGAACAAGGCGTTCTTATAGAAGGCGTAATCAAGCCTCATCGGCGGCGGTAGCAGAGGCACCTGCGGCGGTAGCGGCACCAACTGCGGCGGTAGCGGCAGCGGCGGTGGCGGCAGCGGCAGATGCAATAACTGCCGCACTGGCCAAGATGCCACCACCCCCCTTCTGAGGAACCTGAAAAATGAAATATATATATAACATTAAATAATATACACATGTATAAAAACCGAAATTTCCAATTGAAATTCAAATTAAATATAAAATTGAAATTTATAAAATGTGTTTGTATTTCTTTTGTCCCTGGCCGCGGCCAGTAAGTATGTATTGGTAAGCGTGCAATGCCATTTCATGTACAGTTGTGGTCAAAAGTTTTTGCACAATAATCTTATGAGTAAGTACGTGTAACTTGTGCAAATACTTTTGATCACCCTTTATTTCATGTGCATGACTTTGTGTTATTGCTTATGTTATACTCAACTTACTGAAGTTATGTCCAGCCGTGGTTGGGGGTGGGAAACTCCCTGGGTTTAGCTACAGTGATTCGCAGCTTATTTATTATGTATGTTTTAATTCTTTCTTGCAGCTTTAACTTGTTACTTTTTGAAAATACTTTTATATTTGTTTTGAAATATTGTTTAACAGAAATGTTTCTGGTTTTTATACCCTTGCAGAGGGTATTATAATTTTGGTCAAAAGTGTGCAACGGAGTGAAGGAGACATCTCCGACCCTATAAAGTATATATATTCTTGATCAGGATCACCTCCTGAGTTGATATAAGCATGTCCGACTGTCCGTCTGTCTGTTTCTACGCAAACTAGTCTCTCAGTTTTAAAGATAACGAATTGAAACTTTGCACACACCCTTCTTTCCTTTTGCACGCAGTGTATAAGTCGGAACGGCCGGGATCGGCCGACTATATCCTATAGCTGCCATATAACTGAAAGATAGGAAATGCCATAACTCTGCTGTTTGTAAAGTTAGGAAGTTGGGATTTTCTATGGCTTCTTTATTTGGCCAATCAATTCGACCTACCAAATTTCATAAGGATCGGCCGACTATATCCTATAGCTGCCATAGACCTGAACGATTGAAATTGCCATAACTTTGGTGTTTTTAAAGTTAGAAAGTTGGGATTTTTATGAGTGTTAAGAATGCATCATATGAATAATTTTGGAGAATATAATTTACAGAATATTCTGCAAGGGGTATTTCAACTTCGGCCCCGCCCGAAGTTAGCTTTCCTTTCTTGTTTAGCTGTGATTTTTATACCCTTGCAGAGGGTATTATAATTTCACTCAAAAGTTTGCAACGCAGTGAAGGAGACATTTCCGACCCTATAAAGTATATATATTCTTGATCAGCATCACCAGGAGAGTCGATCTAGCCATGTCCGTCTGTCCGTCCGTCTGTCCGTCCGTTTCTACGCAAACTAGTCCCTCAGTTTTAAAGCTATCTGCTTGAAACTTTCCCAAAAGTTGTCTTTCTATTGCAGGTAGTATATAAGTCGGAACGAGCCGGATCGGGCCACTATATCATATAGCTGCTATATAACTGAACGATCGGAAATGCCATAACTTTGGTGTTTTTAAAGTTAGGAAGTTGGGATTTTCTATGGGTCTTATTTTTGGCTAATCAATCCGACCTACCAAATTTCATAAGGATCGGACGACTATATCCTATAGCCGCCATATAACTGATTGATCGGAAAATGCAATAGCTTTGGTGTTTGTAAAGTTAGGAAATTGGGATTTTCTATGGGTTTTATTTTTGGCCAATCAATCCGACCTACCAAATTTCATAAGGATCGGCCGACTATATCTTATAGCTGCCATATAACTGAACGATTGGAAATGACATAACTTTGGTGTTTTTAAAGTTAGGAAGTTGGGACTTTTTATGAGTATTAAGAATGCATCATATGAATAATTTTGGAGAATATAATTTATAGAATATTCTGCAGGGTATATCAACTTCGGCTCCGCCCGAAGTTAGCTTTCCCTTTCTTGTTGTTACTTTTATCGGGTTGTTGTTGTTTATGAGTTTATTTTTTTATGAGTTTGGTGTATTATCCCGCCCAACGTTTTTAACACTTTGCCATGCAAGGAATTTGTAGTGTTAGCCCTGAAGTGATTTGATTTAGCCCTGAAGTGATTTTAATATTTTTAATTTCCTTTATATATATATATGTATGTATATGCATTAGCTTAATGCAATGTTATTGCATTATGTCAATGTCAATGTTATTTATTATACCCGTTACTCGTAGAGTAAAAGGGTATATTGTATTCGTGCAAAAGTATGTAACAGGTAGAAGGAAGCGTTTCCGGCCCTATAAAGTATATATATTCTTGTTCAGGATCACTAGCCGAGTCGATCTAGCCATGTCCGTCTGTCCGTCTGTCCGTCTGTCTGTCCGTCTGTCTGTCCGTATGAACGCTGAGATCTCGGAAACTATAAAAGCTAGA
The DNA here is from genome assembly GCA_018153365.1 of Drosophila fuyamai. Taxonomy (NCBI): domain Eukaryota; kingdom Metazoa; phylum Arthropoda; class Insecta; order Diptera; family Drosophilidae; genus Drosophila; species Drosophila fuyamai. The sequence continues at coordinate 220,931 of JAECXW010000599.1, read as the reverse complement.
AGATTGGCATTTTGCATGTAGATTTTAGGAGTTCCTACGCAGCGCAAGTTTGTTTCAAAATGGTGCCACGCCCCCTCTGACGCCCACAAGCCACAAGCTGTGGCCACAGTTTTGATGCTATTTTAAAAATTTAAATTGATATGTATTTGTTTCGTCAATACCTATCGATAGGCCTAATAAAAGTTTGCCACGCCCACTCTAACGCCCAAAAACCCATTAAACGCTTAAGCCTGGCTAGCGCCTACATTTCCGCCTTTCATGGCACAATAGCGCCATCTAACGGATGAATTTGGCATATCTGGCCAAGGTGCTCAACAGAGTCAACGTTAATTCTCGATAAAGATTTCTATTAAAGGAAATTGCGATGGTTTCATTTGTCAATACCGAACTATATCCCAAGAACTATGCAAACCAAATCAAGTTAGCCAAATTGGAGGACTGAGTCAAACAATGGCGTATGTGTGTATGTACATATGTAAGCATATATGTACATATGTATGTGCATATTTACATTGAACACAGTTGCAATTGCCCGGCAAAGATAACTCCTTTCAAAGAAAGCTATTCGCTATACCCGTTACTCGTGTTGTGCAAACATTTAGACTTTAATATACATAATATTATTTAAGAATGTATGTGTTTAGCCAATATAAGTATGTATGTTTAATATTTCGAGTCAATTTATTGCAATTAAAAAACATAAACATAAACACAGCTGCTGGTGCAGGACAAAAGCTGCCAGCTCTAATAGATCACCGAATTCCAATTGATAATTTGAACTTTTTGTCCTTTTCCTTTTTTCCTGTGGTCACTCTAATTCACATTATGTTAATGCAAAATCTAAATCATTTGAAATGGGGCGCGCATTTTGTCACTTTTTGCTCCTATTCGTTTCTCACAAGTGCATTCACCTGCGATAGAGAGAGACGGAAGATGTGCTAGTCAGAATGGAAAGTTCTAGAAGGCACGGTTCGCCGTTAGCAAAAAGGGCGGGAATCCGTGCAAGTAAATTGGCGGTTATGAACTTTGCATTGCTTCAAACTATTCTGCTCTCGCTTTAGTCTACGACTAACCATCGTATGTGATCTCTCTTCTCGTCTGCGATTGTGATTTTTCTCAATTTGGCTATCTTAAAACAAATCTTTCTTAACGTAAACTATCCATTTTTACTTGCATTTTTGTAACTCATTAAAGTCATTTTTCTGTGCTTAAAACTAACGTAAATTTTGTAAAAAAATGTCGATTTGCTGCCGACGTCGCTGCCGTTCTTTGCTGCTGGACTGGTTGCTGCGCTCGCTGCTAAGTACCCCTTTTAACGTAGATTTTGTTTAAAATAATATATGTAAGATTAAGTCTTTTTCAAGACTTACTCTTAAATTATTATTATTCATTTATTATTATTATCATTATTATTATTCATTTTTGCAAATTTTTAACGTAATTAATTTTTTGCCGCTCTGCCCCTTTTAACGTAGATTTGTTAATAATAGTATAAGATTAAGTCTTTTTTAAGACTTGATCTTAGATTATTATTATTCATATATTTAACTTTTGCAACTTATTAACGTAATTAATTTTTTTCAATCGCTCTGCCCCTTTACCCTTATATAAATAAAACAATTCAGCCTTTTTTAAGGCTTTTTCTTATATTTCTACACATTTACGTATTTATCTTAGCAATAGTACTATAAGTCTAAGTCTTTTTTAAGACTTACACTTATAATTCTATTATTTATATAATTTATATATATTATAAATTTATATATATTTTATATATAAAATTTATATTATATATATTATAAAATTTATATTATATAAGTATAAGAATTTAGCTATTTTAAATCTTAATTCTTATATTTCTATTAATATACCTAATCAGCTTATATACGCTGATTAGTAGCTTCGTAGTAGTCATATAAATTTAAGAATTTAAAAAATGCCTCGTTTGAATAGACCCACTGCATCTCAGCGGGCTAGGAACCAATTGTTGAGAAATAGGGCCAATAGGGAAAATCCAGAGTATGCAGAGATGGAGAGGGTAGAAAATTCTGAATCTCAGCGTAGGAGAAGGGAAAAATGCAGTAGCCAGGAATTCAGAGCAGGGTGTAAATACAGCGTCTCGTAGGTCAAGACGATTGAATCCGCACACTCGTGCGAGTGAGCAGGGAGCAGATACTGCAAGACGTAGGGAAATTCGCTTGGATCCCGTTCTTCGTGTCGGAGAGCAAGCAGCCGACACTCGGCGTCGCTTTATTAGGCGAAGAAACACCGATGAAAGAGCTACAGAGCAGGTTGTTAATACCGCTGACCATCGGTTAAGGCGATTGGATCCCGTTTTTCGTGCGGGTGAACAAGAAGCAGATGCTGAAAGACGTAGGGAAACTCGCTCGAACCACGTTCTTCGTGCGGATGAACGAGCAGCCGATACTCGGCGTCGCGCTAAAAGGCGACAATTAAGAGAAGTCCGAGCTATCAAGCAAGTTGGTAATACCGCTGACCATCGGTTAAGGCGCTTGGATCCCGCTTTCCGTGCGATTCAGCAGGCAGCCGATACTCGGCGTCGCGCTATAAGGCGACAAGTTAGAGAAGTCCGAGCTACCGAGCAAGTTAGTAATACGGCACACCATCGGTTAATGCGCTTGGATCCCGTTCTGCGTGCGAGTCAGCAAGCAGCCGATACTCGGCGTCGCGCTATAAGGCGACAAGTTAGAGAAGTCCGAGCTACCGAGCAAGTTAGTAATACGGCACACCATCGGTTAATGCGCTTGGATCCCGTTCTGCGTGCGAATCAGCAAGCAGCCGATACTCGGCGTCGCGCTTTAATGCGACAAATTAGGCAAGTCCGAACTACAGAGCAGGTCCGAAATACTGCTGACCGTTCGGAAAGGCGCTTGGATCCTGTTTTCCGTGCGGGTGAACAAGCAGCCGATACTCAGCGGCGTTCTCTGAGGCGGTTGGATGCTACGTATCGTGCGGGTGAGCAAGAAGAGCTACGGCTAGGAGTTTTAGGGAACGTAGGGCCGTTGAGCAGGCGAGAAATACACTGGCTCGACGAAGTGCTCGTATAGCTGCTCGACAAGCAACTATCGATGCCATTCGAAATATTAGTCAGAGAGTTAGTCAATATAGAAGCCTCAGTGGCAATAGGGATGCAGAAAACCTTCGGAACGCAAACCGAAGTCAGGAGATTCGATTTGATTTATCCCAGGGAAATAGGACTCCTAGAAATATACCTATTGGATTGAATGCTCACATAGCCAAATTCAATAGGTTAGTAAAACTTGGCCCCGATCAGATTTGCTTCTGCTGCAAGGGATTGTGGTTCCCCAAGCAAATACGAAAGCTTTCTAGAGCCTATTTGGAAGAAAATTGCGAGTTTAAGGAAGAGATTTACCAGAATGCAAGCCAGCTTGCTTTCACTGGGGAATCCTTTAAGTTCTGTGGCACATGCCACGGCAATATAAAAGCCGGAAGAAAGCCCAAAGGTGCCATTTCCAACGGCCTAGACTTCCCAGAAATTCCTCATTCCTTGAGGGGGCTTACTCCCTTGGAGGAGCGACTGATTTCACCTCGCCTTCCATTTATGATAATTAAGTCGATAGGTCATGAGCGTCAGAGTGCAATAAAAGGAGCTGTTGTAAATGTCCCCATTCCGGTTAGCAACATTGTGACGTCCCTTCCACGAGCTTTCCACGAGGCAGAGGTTGTACAGCTCCACCTCAAGCGAAGAATGGAGTATGGACATGATTTCATGGCAGAGACCATTAGGCCTTCCAAAATTGCTGACGCCATCAGGTACTTAGTTACTACAGAGCTTTACAGAAAGCACAATGTGTCAGTGAACGAGCAGTGGATCTCTGATTTCACATCCGAAACTGTTCCATTTGTAGCTTCTCAAGCGGACTTAGCCTTTGTAGAGGAACAACTAGCCATCCAGCAGGAGGATGTAAACTTGGAGGCGGGAAATTCCGAAGAAAATGAAGAAGCCCAAGAGCTAAATCCTGGAGGACAGGAAACTCTGCTTGAGAATAACCAGGCACACAATGTAGGAATTCCGAGAATCACAATGGCTCCAGGTGAGGGCCAAAAGCCTCTCGACGTGATTCTCGATGTCGACTCCGAAGAATTGGCGTTCCCAAGCATTTATGCTGGCGTCAAGAGACCATCTTCGGAAAGTTATACAACCATAGTTAGATCAGAGCTTAGGAACGTAGATAGAAGAGGTTGTAGAACTGACAAGTTGTTCTTCAATTATAAGAAGTTGGAATTGTTGAAAATTCGAAACAATATTTCAACTTGCCTACGTAAGCGGAGCGCTTCTAGCGCGATAACTGCCGCCAACGTACTCGATGAAGGTTTCATGGGAAACTTAATTTCCCATGATGACGGATATCGAATTCTTAAGGACATTCGCACGTCTCCTGCTTACTGGGAAGATGAGAAGAAGAAAGTCATGGCTATGATTCGCCAATTTGGTTTGCCAACTTTCTTCATAACTCTGTCGGCCGCAGAAACTAGGTGGCCAGAGCTGCTAGTACTGCTCAAGCGCAATGTAGATAGGATTGACATTAGTGAGGAGGAAGCTTTGAACTTACAGTTTAGAGAAAAGGCGCGGCTGATCAGAACTGACCCAGTGACGTGTGCTAGGTATTTCGATTATAGGTATAGGGAAGTTCTAAAGCTCATGAAGAAGCCGGGGGGAGTCTTTGGAAGTAACTTTGTTACTACCTATTATTGGCGAGTTGAGTTTCAACAGAGGGGTTCCCCTCACATTCACGGTATGTTTTGGCTGAAAGACGCCCCGGAAGTGGATTTCAACAGTGAAGAATCTATTGCTAGTGTAGTAGCCTTCATTGATCAGTTTGTAACTGTGGATGTTACAAACACAGATTTGGCTCCGTACATTGAATACCAAAAGCATAAGCACGGGCATTCGTGCCTTAAAAATGTGCGCGAATCCGTTTGTCGATTCGGTATTCCATACCCCCAATGCCCCGCACGGAAATATTGAAGCCACTTCCCGAAGAAACTCCCAATTTGTCTCTTCATCACGAAAACTATCAGAAAATTCGCAGTCTTTTACTTCGCGATCAATCCGAGGATTTGATTAGCCATCTTAGCATATTCGAAAATTTTCTTTCTCACGATGAGGTGAGCCTCAGTTACGAGGACTATATATATGCTATTAGGTCTAGCTTGAAAAAAACACAGATTTTTCTGAAGAGAACATTTGCAGAAATTCAAGTTAACGCCTATAATAAACACATTCTTTCAATGCAAAGGGCAAATATGGATATCCAGTTAATTTTGGACCCTTTTGCGTGCTGTAGCTACATAATTAATTACATTAACAAGTCCCAAAGGGGTATTTCGAAGTTAATGCGCGAAGCAGCTAATGACATTCGAAGAGGCAACTCAAGCATTCGTCAAAAGCTACAGTATCTCGGTCACAAGTTTATTTCGGGCACTGAGATCTCTGCTCAGGAGGCCGTATATTGTTGTATGGGATTGGCGTTGTCAGAAACAAGCAATAAATGCGTGTTCATAAACACCTTCCCTCCAGAACAACGAGTTCGTATGCTTAGACCTACAAGCGTCCTGCAAAATATGCCTCAGGATTCCACTGACATCTTTCAGAAAGGTTTGCTGGACAGATACGAACAAAGACCAGATTCCCATGACGGCCTGTGTTTAGCCGATTTTGCTGCAAATTACGAGTATTCTAAAACCCGTGGTAGAGCTCGCTAAGGGGAAAATTGTAACAATGAGGCTGAAGAAGAAAATGAGGTCTTAGGAACAGTTTTTTCGCAATTCGCGATGGTAGTGGATTTATTAGGGAAAGAAACCAGCCGAGTATCATTAGGTATAGCCCCTTTAATATTAATTCTGATAGGCCCAACTATTTTAGAGCATTAGTTATGCTATATTCTCCATGGAGAGATGAACAGGTAGAATTGTTTCAGAGAAATTGTGAGGATTTTTATCATGAGCACGAGGAGGCTATTAAAGCCAACTTTCATAGGTATAATGCCATAGACAGCTTAGAAGACGCGCTCAGAAGGGCCATGGAGGCTGAGGAAAGTAGCGAGGAAAATGTAGATGAGGAGGCCGCAGTAAATGAGGAGTTTAGGGCCTTAGCTTTTCCAGAAATATCTTCTCAAATAAATGTTTTAAACTTAGACGACCGTGTTCAGGAAGTAGATCCGGATAGCAATATCCGCATAATAAAGCTCCCGCCAATTATTTCCCCTGAAAATTTAGCCACCTTAGTTAGGTCTCTTAATTTAAAGCAAAAACTTTCCTTACGCATATCTTGCACAATGCAAGGAGAAATGCTAGTTTCCATGAGTTCGTAGGAGGCGGAGCAGGTGTCGGCAAGAGTAGACTTATATCCACCTTATTCCAGTCCCTTTCCAAGGAGTATAATGGTAGAGTAGGATGCGACCCAACTTCTGTTAAAATACTGCTGTGTGCTCCCACAGGCAAAGCTGCTTTTGGAATCGGAGGCTCCACTCTCCATTCCATGTTCTCTCTCCCTGTAAATCAGGCTGGGTCTGCATTTAGGAGTTTAAGCCCTGATCTGTTAAATACCCTGCGTTCAAGATTTATTGATCTTAAAGTTCTTATAATAGACGAAATTTCTATGGTCGGCGCAACCATGTTTTCCCATCTGGACTCTCGCCTTAAGCAAATTTTCTCCAACGTTGATACTCCCTTCGGAGGCATTTCGGTCATCGTGTTCGGCGATCTTAGGCAATTGCGGCCAGTTTGTGATCGTTGGATTTTCCAGCCGCCGTCGCATGATCCATACAGCGCTATATTTGGATCCCACCTCTGGAGTCCTTTTAGGTTTTTCGAGCTCACAGAGATAATGCGACAGCGAGATGACCAGCCGTTTGCAATAGCACTCAACAACATGGCGTCCGGCCAAATGTCGTCTGAAGATATTGTCCTACTTAGAAGCCGCATTTCCGTAGAAAGTCAGATTCCAAATGACGCCATTCACCTTTTTTCAAGCAATCAGGACACAGACCGATACAATAGGGAGAAGCTCAACTCGATTCCCACTGATCAGTTCATTTCGGAAGCCATTGACTCTGTAAAATCTGCACATATTAGCTCAGAGCAGGGGAACAGATGTCTGGAACAAGCTAGGGCATTAAAAACATCTGAGACACAAGGTTTGTGTACCTCGCTCATTTTAAAAACCACTGCTAAATACATGATGACGGTCAATGTAGACACATCAGATGGTCTCGTAAACGGAGCCACTGGTGTCCTTAGGGAGATAGGTTTCAACACGTCCAACTCTCCAAACATTCTTTGGATACAATTCTTAGATGACAGTATAGGAGTAGCTGCACGATCAAAGTGCAGTCATCGCCAAGAGGCTTCATGGACCCCAGTAGTTAAGATCATAAAAAGCTTTCAGATTAATTCTAACCAGGCCACAACCATTGACCGAAAGCAGTTTCCAGTGGTACCTGCAGAAGCAATAACTATTCACAAAAGTCAAGGCGCTACGTACAGCAAAGTGGTGGTTCACACTAGTCCTAGCATGCAGAGAGCTGCGCTGTACGTAGCCTGTAGCAGAGCCACAAGTGCAGCAGGTCTCTATATTATTGGACCTTTCGTCCCCCCAAGATCCGCCCAGGGATCGGCTTCCGAGGAAGAGCTCCGAGAACTGCGTTCCACTAAGTTACTGAGTACCCATTTCGATTGTTTACTCAATAGTCCGAACCTTCATGTCTTTTTCCATAATACGGAAAGCTTGCACTGCCACATTAGCGATGTGTGTTCCGATCAGCTAATGCTTAAGTCTTCCATTCTGTGCTTCGTTGAGGCTTCCACATACTCAAATGAAGCATACGACATTCCTGGCTTCGCCACAGCAGTGCGACTAGATTGCCAGTCAGTAGCTAACGGAGCTCGACCAAAAAGAGGCATTCTCGTATTCGTTCGAAACGAACTCTTTGAGAATGTCAGTCTTTGTTCAAGTGGTCGCTTTCTGGCTAATTCCTCAAATATAGCCTCTCCAGTGTTCGAGTTTGCCATCTTTAGGTACCGGTCTTTAGGGATTGTAGTTATTTATAAAAGTCCGACCTATCCGTTGTTAAAGTTTGAAACAGAGTTTAAGGAGTTATTTCAGCGGCACACATTTTTAAATAGTAATAGTTTAGTGTTAGGAGATTTCAATTTATGCCTTCACTCCATCTCTGGCTGCTGTAGGAGAGTTTTCAATTTTCTAGCAGATGTAAAAGGGTTTAGTTCGTTGCTAGATTTGGACTCGTCGACAACCAATTGCAATACGCATATTGATTGGGCGTTTTCAAATATTTTCGATAATAGGGCCACTGCGCGCACATTTGAGACTACATATAGCTACCACAGTGGTATATTAGTTAGCGTTAGGGAGGCTGAATAGGTAGGGAAAATTGTATATATTTATAGTATGTATATATTGAAATTAACCAAAAAACAAAAAACCCAAAAAAATTAAATAGTTGCATGCACAATTTTTGTTATAGTATGTATATATATATTTAATATAACCAAAAAATCAAAAAACAAAAAAAATTAAATAGTTGCATGCTAAATTTTATTTATAGTAACTAAATTAAACCCTAAAAAAAATTAAATAGTTGCATGCAAAATTTTTTTATAGTATGTATATACTTAAATTAAACTAAATTTTTTTTTTTTATTTAAAAAAAATACGCAAAAACCCCAAAAAAAAAAAAATTAGTAAGGTCAAATAAGTATTAGTAGTATTAGTAGTAAATACACAAGTATGCCTTCCGTATGTTACGGATAAACAAAATTTTGGGGAACATGGAGATTCCAAACTTGAATAAAGTTTAGCAACTCAAGTCGACTCGTAGGTCCCCAAATTTTATTTTGGTTTGAAAGACCCCGTTGCAAATCAACGGCCTCCACGTGGTGTTCCCTGGTTACCGATTTTAACATAAAAATCGGGAGCTAATTCGAGCGGCGAAAAACATAACGGGTATCTAATAGTCGAGGCACTCGACTATAGCGTTCTCTCTTGTTTTATATTTCAAATACTGTTTCGGAAGACACCACTCTTCCTCATCAGCGATCTTTTCTTTTCAATTGCTTGAAAAGACGGTAGATCGGACAGTTTTTGAAAACTGCCTAACATTTTAAAATGATAACTTAAATTTATTAGAAAATTAAAAGAGAATTCTTACTTATGTTGTAAATTTTTAAGTTTTTTCTCTTTTGGACAGTTTTTGTCGGAAATCGTGTTTCTCTTACATGCTCTGCCAACTCTGTCTTTAAGTTTTTGATTGGCGTCCCATTTTCATGGTACCACTTACTGTGCTTGTATAATAACACTTTCAGCAAATGCTTTAAAATACTTTTCCTGTGCTTAGCGCATGGGTCAGTAGGTGCAAACCAATAAGGATATATTTTATTGGTTTCTTCTATGCATTTCTGCTCTAAAAAATTCGGAAATATTTCGTCGGTTTGGACGATCCTTAAATTCCGTATCAAATATATAAACATGATGCAATGTTATTTCAAACATTGCATCAGAAGGATTTTTAAATATAGTTCATGGGAACTGTAATTTTTTGCCTTGATGAACTGTTCAGTTTTTGATTTCATATCATCAAGGCAAGCCAAAAATTTTGTGCATTTGGGGCAATTATCTGCATTTAATTTTTTTAAAATAACGTAGCCCAAGAAATATCTTACAGCATTACGTTCTCCTAACTTTTCGTTAGGGCAAGCACTTTCTCTTGGTTCTATAGCCAATTGAACTGCTGGATTAACTACTGGAACTACTGCTTTTTCTGCACAGCTTTCCAATTCCATTTTGCTTTTTTGAATATCCTGCATCATTCCGTGTTCATATGACCAATCTAAGGAAATGTCAGAATCTGGAATACAATTTGTATTCTTCAGTGTGTGCTCATTTATTATTTTTGTAGCCCACAAATTTTTCAAAGCATATAATATTTGCTGTGCTGTTGGATTGGTAAAATTTCCAAACTTGGATCTCAGCAACCCAAATAAATTTTCCAATGGATCTTGGCAAAACCGATTTAAACGTATATATTGAATGCTTTCACTTTCCAAAAGTTTATCACATACGTTTATAATTCTCTGACAGCTTGCTTTTAGTTTTATAACGCAGGTTGCAGTTGAATTTTTGCCGGTATTGCGGTCTTGCAAAAATTTTATTTTATCCAAGAAACTCATGAAATTTTCCAGCTTGGATTTCATGTCATTATCTAAACGATAGGTACCTTCATTTAAAAGGTCAAAGCCATCGTTCATTTGCTTCAGAAACTCGGATGTTGCCATAGCATTAACAGAACTTTCTAAAGCCTAGTATCCAGATCAACAAACAATTACGCTAGCGTAAAAACTTTAATCTTTGCAGTGTGACCAAAAGTTTGATAGTTCATCAGATTTAAGCGTGCTACGGTCGTACTGTCAATCAGCTGGGTTTGTTGACAAGCAGTTAAAATTTAAATATCGTATTTGCGGGAAAGAGCCTTTAAAAGATATTATCAAATACCTTGGCAAGACAAGTCTGCGGCTATACAAAGAAATAAAAAAACAATTGCTTGCAATTAAACAGTTGCTTATTTTAATTTACTGATAATTATTTGCTAATTTAATGTTCATAGCTGCACTTTTATTGTTTTTCGTAAATTTTTGACATATAAAACATTTTGCTCTGACAAGAGGCATCCCAGAAGTATTAATGTTATTTTGTCCTCACATGTATCGGCTTCCGAGGAAGAGCTCCGAGAACTGCGTTCCACTAAGTTACTGAGTACCCATTTCGATTGTTTACTCAATAGTCCGAACCTTCATGTCTTTTTCCATAATACGGAAAGCTTGCACTGCCACATTAGCGATGTGTGTTCCGATCAGCTAATGCTTAAGTCTTCCATTCTGTGCTTCGTTGAGGCTTCCACATACTCAAATGAAGCATACGACATTCCTGGCTTCGCCACAGCAGTGCGACTAGATTGTCAGTCAGTAGCTAACGGAGCTCGACCAAAAGAGGCATTCTCGTATTCGTTCGAAACGAACTCTTTGAGAATGTCAGTCTTTGTTCAAGTGGTCGCTTTCTGGCTAATTCCTCAAATTAAGCCTCTCCAGTGTTCGAGTTTGCCATCTTTAGGTACCGGTCTTTAGGGATTGTAGTTATTTATAAAAGTCCGACCTATCCGTTGTTAAAGTTTGAAACAGAGTTTAAGGAGTTATTTCAGCGGCACACATTTTTAAATAGTAATAGTTTAGTGTTAGGAGATTTCAATTTATGCCTTCACTCCATCTCTGGCTGCTGTAGGAGAGTTTTCAATTTTCTAGCAGATGTAAAAGGGTTTAGTTCGTTGCTAGATTTGGACTCGTCGACAACCAATTGCAATACGCATATTGATTGGGCGTTTTCAAATATTTTCGATAATAGGGCCACTGCGCGCATTTGAGACTACATATAGCTACCGCAGTGGTATATTAGTTAGCGTTAGGGAGGCTGAATAGGTAGGGAAAATTGTATATATTTATAGTATGTATATATTGAAATTAACCAAAAAAACAAAAAACCCAAAAAATTAAATAGTTGCATGCACAATTTTTGTTATAGTATGTATATATATATTTAATATAACCAAAAAAATCAAAAAACAAAAAAAATTAAATAGTTGCATGCTAAATTTTATTTATAGTAACTAAATTAAACCCTAAAAAAAATTAAATAGTTGCATGCAAAATTTTTTATAGTATGTATATACTTAAATTAAACTAAATTTCTTTTTTATTAAAAAACAAGAGAGAACGCTATAGTCGGGTGCCCCGACTATCAGATACCCGTTACTCAGGTAAAAGGAGTGCGAGGGAGATGGAGATAGAAACTTTGATCACGCATAACTTTTAAACGAATGGTCCGATTTGAAAAATTTCTTCTACATTTCGATAGGTATTGATAAACACAATAAAACTGCATTTTTACTTTTCCGAAATATTTAAATTTATATTTAAATAAAATCGTATATAAGCGATTGTGGGCGTTAAAGGGGGCGTGGCACCTGTTTGAAACAAACTTGCGCTGCGTAGGAACTCCTAAAATATGCATGCAAAATGCCAATCTTCTAGCTTTTATAGTTTCCGAGATCTCAGCGTTCATACGGGCGGACAGACGGACAGACGGACAGACGGACATGGCTAGATCGACTCGGCTAGTGATCCTGAACAAGAATATATATACTTTATAGGGTCGGAAACGCTTCCTTCTACCTGTTACATACTTTTGCACGAATACAATATACCCTTTTACTCTACGAGTAACGGGTATAATTAGTAAGGTCAAATAAGTATTAGTAGTATTAGTAGTAAGTACATAAGTATGCCTTCCGTATGTTACGGATAAACAAAATTTTGGGGAACATGGAGATTCCAAACTTGAATAAAGTTTAGCAACTCAAGTCGACTCGTAGGTCCCCCAAATTTTATTTTGGTTTGAAAGACCCCGTTGCAAATCAACGGCCTCCACGTGGTGTTCCCTGGTTACCGATTTTAACATAAAAATCGGGAGCTAATTCGAGCGGCGAAAAACATAACGGGTATCTAATAGTCGAGGCACTCGACTATAGCGTTCTCTCTTGTTTTATATTTCAAATACTGTTTCGGAAGACACCACTCTTCCTCATCAGCGATCTTTTCTTTTCAATTGCTTGAAAAGACCGTAGATCGGACAGTTTTTGAAAACTGCCTAACATTTTAAAATGATAACTTAAATTTATTAGAAAATTAAAAGAGAATTCTTACTTATGTTGTAAATTTTTAAGTTTTTTCTCTTTTGGACAGTTTTTGTCGGAAATCGTGTTTCTCTTACATGCTCTGCCAACTCTGTCTTTAAGTTTTTGATTGGCGTCCCATTTTTCATGGTACCACTTACTGTGCTTGTATAATAACACTTTCAGCAAATGCTTTAAAATACTTTTCCTGTGCTTAGCGCATGGGTCAGTAGGTGCAAACCAATAAGGATATATTTTATTGGTTTCTTCTATGCATTTCTGCTCTAAAAATTCGGAAATATTTCGTCGGTTTGGACGATCCTTAAATTCCGTATCAAATATATAAACATGATGCAATGTTATTTCAAACATTGCATCAGAAGGATTTTTAAATATAGTTCATGGGAACTGTAATTTTTGCCTTGATGAACTGTTCAGTTTTTGATTTCATATCATCAAGGCAAGCCAAAAATTTTTGTGCATTTGGGGCAATTATCTGCATTTAATTTTTTAAAATAACGTAGCCCAAGAAATATCTTACAGCATTACGTTCTCCTAACTTTTCGTTAGGGCAAGCACTTTCTCTTGGTTCTATAGCCAATTGAACTGCTGGATTAACTACTGGAACTACTGCTTTTTCTGCACAGCTTTCCAATTCCATTTTGCTTTTTTTGAATATCCTGCATCATTCCGTGTTCATATGACCAATCTAAGGAAATGTCAGAATCTGGAATACAATTTGTATTCTTCAGTGTGTGCTCATTTATTATTTTTGTAGCCCACAAATTTTTCAAAGCATATAATATTTGCTGTGCTGTTGGATTGGTAAAATTTCCAAACTTGGATCTCAGCAACCCAAATAAATTTTCCAATGGATCTTGGCAAAACCGATTTAAACGTATATATTGAATGCTTTCACTTTCCAAAGTTTATCACATACGTTTATAATTCTCTGACAGCTTGCTTTTAGTTTTATAACGCAGGTTGCAGTTGAATTTTGCCGGTATTGCGGTCTTGCAAAAATTTTATTTTATCCAAGAAACTCATGAAATTTTCCAGCTTGGATTTCATGTCATTATCTAAACGATAGGTACCTTCATTTAAAAGGTCAAAGCCATCGTTCATTTGCTTCAGAAACTCGGATGTTGCCATAGCATTAACAGAACTTTCCTAAAGCCTAGTATCCAGATCAACAAACAATTACGCTAGCGTAAAAACTTTAATCTTTGCAGTGTGACCAAAAGTTTGATAGTTCATCAGATTTAAGCGTGCTACGGTCGTACTGTCAATCAGCTGGGTTTGTTGACAAGCAGTTAAAATTTAAATATCGTATTTGCGGGAAAGAGCCTTTAAAAGATATTATCAAATACCTTGGCAAGACAAGTCTGCGGCTATACAAAGAAATAAAAAAAACAATTGCTTGCAATTAAACAGTTGCTTATTTTAATTTACTGATAATTATTTGCTAATTTAATGTTCATAGCTGCACTTTTATTGTTTTTCGTAAATTTTTGACATATAAAACATTTTGCTCTGACAAGAGGCATCCCAGAAGTATTAATGTTATTTTGTCCTCACATGTAAACTCCTGCAATCGACTTTTGAGGGTTTTTTGATTTTTTCCCTCCATTTTTTAATATGTTCAGTGAGAAGCGCACGCCGAAAGATTAAATTTTTTAATCTTTGCGCTAGGGTTCACCCAAAGTTCATTTCCGCAGACTGGCAACGCTATGGAATTTTCTGGTATTTTTTTCGTCGAACAGGAGACCAACGTGAAAAAAAGGCACGACGAAAAGTGAACGCCAGCTGTTTGCCTCTCGCTCTCTCCCATGACTGGCGTACGGTTTTCGTCGATCTGGATACTAGGCTTAAGGTTCCAGCCATTCTCAACACATTAATCCCATGACTTACAGTGTTTGAAAACACCTGTGTCGCCAATTTTACACTCATTTTTTGAAAATTATTTGGATCAATGTGCTTATCCGATAACTTTGGTGCCAAACGAGTTACACCGCATGAGTCAATGTTATAAAACTCTTCAATTACCTTCCAAGACGCCACACTTTTAGATGAAATTTCATCAAATTTGAGTGGGTCTGATGGTAATGAGATATCTCTGTTCAAGAAATTATTTCTAATACTCTTGAACAAATGCACAAAATCATAAATAAATTCTGGCCTTGGACTCGTTAGCAAGGAATCCAATTTTGTAAAAGCCAGACAATTCATTGCGCCTTGATCGCCAACTATAGCTGTTACCTTAAGGCCAATTGATACACAACAATCAACGGCTCTTTTAAGGATTTGTGCATAGTGGTCGCCTCGAATAAATTTATTAACAAAAAAGACGCCCAAAACATATTTCCAGGGTTTAACCTGGCCGCGTATCATCACGGCCAGCACATACCCTCTGCTGGAGATGAATATTGGTCATTTTCAGAATAACCATCTCCCAAGTCTGCAAACCCAACCACTTGGTCAGACTTTGGGACGTATTCAAGTCCTGACTTGATCGACATTTCGTCGAAGAGAATTGTACAATTCCTATCGGACTCATTCATATTGTTAACAAATTCTTTTAGTTTAACAATATGATCTCCGGTAAAGCCAGGCTTAAATTCCTTTAAGGGCAACCATCTTCTCAAAGATGCCTCTGATGGCATATTGAAGCCCAAATTAAATCTTAAATTATTGTAAGCCTTCGGACTGTGCATATAAATTTGCAAAAATAGCCGTTTTTCCGAATCGGTGCAATGAATCCCCTTTTCTGTGAAATTATGCTCTGGAATGTTATAACATTTTCATTTAATACTGCGGCATTTTCTTTGCTTTGAATTTTACTTCCGCACAAATTGGAGCATTCTAAAAATTTGCTTTTCAAAATTTCAAATTCTTTAAATGAGGTTAAAAGTTTAAGGCGACCAGCGCTTTCGACTTCCTCTGCATATTTTTTATTTTTTTCTTCTAGCTCCAATATTTGTGAAAGCAAAGAATTCATTTTCTGCTGCAGCATTGATGATTTTTCTTGGAACAGCATTGTTTCCAAAATTAAATCATAATTGCGGCTGTCTAATGCGTCGTTTTTATTACAAACGGCCAAATTTCTTTTAGAGAGAGCCTCATTTTGCATTTCTAAAACCGAATTGCATTGCTCCAATTCTATATTTTTTGAATTAATATTTTATTTGAGCGATTTTCTTTACAAATTTCTTTTTTAACGAAATATTAAGGGATCTTAAATAACGTTGTCCCTTCAACAACTTTTTGTTTTCATCTTTTAAGACTTTATTATTTCGTTTTAAAGAATTTATAATAAAATTAGCTTTTTCAAAGGAAAGCTAAGAGAGCTCAATCCTTGCGGTTTACATTTTGTGTAAACAGGAGAGCTCAATCCTTTTTCTAATACGTTAGATAGAGGAGAGCTCAATCCTTGCGGTTTACATTTTGTGTAAACAGGAGAGCTCAATCCTTTTTCTAATACATTTAAAGAAAAGCTTGGAGAGCTCAATCCTTGTGGTTTACCTTTTGTGTAAACAGGAGAGCTCAATCCGTTTTCTAAAACGTTTATAGATAGAGGAGAGCTCAATCCTTTAGATTCTAAATAATTCGGAGAGCTCAATCCATCTTCTAAAATATTTAATTTATTAAGGCTTGTCGAAATTACTTGTGTTGACTTATTTTCTAATTTAATTTTAAATTGACTTTGGTGCTGCTCGCACAACAAAACAACATCTTTTCGTTATTGTGAATTTGTTTCAATTCAAAGAATTCTCTAATTGATTCTACATTAAGGCCTATTAGGCCTATAGCACTACGACAAGCCTTAATTGCACACATAGTATTCTTACTTTTTTGCCAAGGGCTGAACATGGGTTCATGCACTGGCATATAACCTAAATAATAATAATAATAAAAAAAATGATTAATAAAGTTACATAAATTAAATATAATTAAATAACTTAATTGAATAAATAACTTAATAATAATAAATGAAATAAATACTCACCCAACATTTCGGTCGGAACACTTCCCTTCCTCAGAGTTACACCTGAGAAGCATTCCGACCTGAAGTGTGCTTGGCACACCCGCGCTCGCTTGGATGCGTGGCTTATTTTAAGGTTTTCCAACCATTTCCACCTGTTTCCCTCCTTCGGGATACAGAAGGCATTAATATGCCCCACACAGTTGTAAACTATGCATTTCTTTATGCTGAAATAAATAAATAAATAAAAAAAATAAATAAATAAATAACAAAAATAAATAAATAAAAACAAAAAATAATTAAAAAATAAGTATATACATTAAAAAATTATAATAAGAACTAAATTCTGTTAGTGTTTGAAGTAGAAATTAAAATTGAATTTTGAAATCAAATCAAATCAAATTATCTTTCTGTTATTGAATTCGCGCAACGAAATGAAAAGACAAAGACAAAAACTTACAACAAGCGTCACACACATACAAACAAAACAAAACACTTATTTTTCCTCACGCTACTTACACATTTTCCGGATCCATATTCCTGTTTTCCTCGATTCCTTCCTGAATTGAAAATTGCTTGGGATAGCAAGCTAAATGAAGACACAATTAATATTAGCTTAAAAGTAATTATAAATTTCTAATTATATTTTAAATTAATATTATTTTATACTCATCTTGTCTCCCACTACTTGTTGCAACCAAATCTTTTTCCAATTGTCATTTTCTCAGCTGAAGGCAAAGAAATTGAAACGGCCCTTATTCAATTCAATGTCCACTTTCCACATGGGACTGAATTGAACGCCTACATTTCTTATGGGACTGAATTCAATGTCCACATTCCACATGGGACTGAATTTAACGTCCACAATTCAGATTGGACTGAATTTAACGTTCACATTTCAAATGGGATTGAATTTCTAACATTGAGAAAAAGAGAATAACATGCCAAATAAGAGATTTTCTCTCCCATGTTTTTGAGTTATTTTCTTTCTCTCCCATGTCTTCGGCAAAACACGAGAGAACAATAAAGAAGTCGTGTATGAATGAGCGAGGCGTCGAGCCTCGTGTCGTCACGTCAGGCAGAGCGAACAGCTGGTTCATACTTAAAATCTGCTTGGCGGTTTGAAGTGTGGTGAATGCATTGAAAGTAAACCAACTGATGTTCTGCAGAGAAATCATTGAAAGAATAAGGATTAATAAGGATTCCGATTTACCATCGATTTATATCCAACCCCTGGGCTACATTTTCCCAAAAATAAAATATTTCTACATATTAAGCCATATATAAACACATTTTTGAATTTTATTTATTAAACAACGTTGCTAAGTGTTAATGGGTTCCTTAAAGCATTGATTCGGTTCTGTAAAAGTAATAAAATATCATAAATCTATCAAAACATAACCAAGGCCCGCCAAATTTTTTGAATTCAACCCCCTATTTGTTGTACTCTTCAATCGCACGCAGCTCTTACGGCGGTTGCATCCTATTCCTGGTCCCTCGCACATGTTTGAACAGCTACATTTTCCCCACACCGATCAAACACGGCCGTCAAGCCGGCGTCGTAAAAACCACGGGCAGAGCAAATGAAACCTCTATATAGTTTGTTACTCTATGCTCTATCATAGAGTAAGAAACTATATAGAGGTTTCATTTGCTCTGCCCGGGCCTCTGCCAAAGCTCTGCTGAGAGCCATGTTCGAAGCTAACTTCTTCTAACTTCGGTTTCTCACCACTTCTAACATGTGCGAAGCACAAGCAATAGTATGGGGAGTTTTCGCACCTATCCTTAGGAATAAGAGCGAGCAGTGCAGCAATAAGAATTCACCATGGGCATGGATTCAAGCTCGATTCGAACAAATGAAAAACTCTCTTTTTTCGTTTTTCCCCTACGTGGCATCACTGGCAAAATCACTCGAGAGCGCGGGCAGAGCAAATGAAACCTCTATACAGTTTCTTACTCTATGGCTCTATGCTCCGATCGCTGTCGGTTGCAGAGTGACTTGAACTGGGCAACCGGCGCCCTTTTTATACCTGTTGGCGTGAATAAGTGTGCCCGCACCACGTCAAAATCCCTGGTCATACGGCTTAGCGCGTGTGACCAGCTGATCATGGGTCAGTGTGACCAGGTAATCTTGGGTCAGTGTGACCCGGTGATCGTGGATCAATGTGCCCAGCTATTTCTATTGGCGCGCCCGCCTTCTTATTTGAATTTGATTTCGTTTCAGGTTTTTTATTCTCTTAAACTAATCTTATTATTATATTGATCCTATTCCCTATGTACTATGTCGTCGCTTCATGCTTTTTATCTCTCTTAACCTAAGCTTATTTTATATATTTACTTATATTGTGCGCTCTGGAGTGTCACAAAATCCCAACTTCCTAACATTACAAACATCAGAGTTATGGCATTTCCTATCGTTCAGTTATATGGCAGCTATAGGATATAGTCGGCCGATCCCGGCCGTTCCGACTTATATACTGCGTGCAAAGGAAAGAAGGGTGTGTGCAAATTTTTAATTCGATATATTTAAAACTAAGAGACTAGTTCGCGTAGAAACAGACAGACGGACATGAGTGACAATGGCACTCAGTTTAAAAGCCGTGACTTCTCGGGTTTTCTTTTAAAATATGGCGTTCGTTATATGTTTACTGCTGCTTATGCTCCGCAATTAAACGCCGCGGAGAGAGTTAACCGATCAATCAATGCTGCTTTGAGAGCGTACATTCGCACAGACCAGCGTTAGTGGGACTTATTCCTCAGTAGCATCAATTGCTCACTTCGAAATGCAATTCATCAGTCTATCGGTATTTCCCCATATCAAGTTGATTTCTCACGGACAGGATTACAAATTATTGCACAAGCTTGGTTTACTTACCGAGGGTGATGTCAGCCTCAAAAGAACTGATGAGTTTGAGAGAATCCGTTCAAACATTAACAAGCATTTGAGCAAAGCCTACGCGGCAAACCAAAGGACGTATAATCTGCGATCAAGACTCCGAACATTTGAGGTAGGACAAGAGGTGATCAAAAAACCTTCGCTTTAAGCAATGCAGGAAACAATTTTAACGCTAAACTAGCTCCTGTTGGAATCAAAGCTCGAGTAAAGGAAAAACTTGGCCAATCTATATATGTCCTAGAAGACATGAACGGTAAAGAGCTTGGTAATTTCCATGCCAAGGATATTTGGTAATTTCCACTGACACCTTTTTAGTTTTGATTGTTAGTCGCAGGGACCAAAAATCAAAACAGTGGCTGTGGGAGCCAGTGAAAATTTAAAACCCTTTTTGGTACTTTAAGCCAATATCACCAGTCTGGCAACGTGAAGATCAGATTTTGACAAAAATACCAGATTATCAATAAAATACTGGAACGAAAAACCGCCTATGGATTTGGTATTTACTAGGTCCACACTTCATTAGAGTTGTTTCCGGCTGCATCCTTCTCTTTTCTGGAAACTTTTCCCGAAGGCAGTCGTAAGCTCTTGAAATTAATATCTCAGTTCATCCTAAAAACGTGCCGACTATTTCTTAAAAGTAATTACTATTTTTATAAGTAAATAGTGTCATATTTTTCTGGTAAGCTTATTAGGACCCAAAGACGGCAAATTTTAATTGCGTTTTCGTAGGAATTAGTCTGGTGTCTTCTTCGTGGATCCCAAGACAGACATAGTTGGAACACGAGGATATCTTTTCAAGGCCCGGCTTTAAGCACGGCTATCGGACAGGCGCCCGCTTGCGATTCTTGGTTACCTGATTCTTTTGTGCGTGTGCGAGTTCGCAGAACTTCGGCGTGCGCATCGAACGCATTTCTTGGAACCGTGTGTCACACCGCCAATTGTCGCGTTGCGGATCGCTTCGCCTAATTTTTTGCTGCTGATCGCACCGCCTATTGCCTTGTTCCGGATCGCCTCGCCTATTATTTTGCTGCGGATCGCTTCGCCTCTTTGCCTCGCTGCTGGCACAGACAGGAGTTTTCCTGAGATCAGACGAAAACAGTCACGTCCACTGAAGAACGTGTATTTTCTACCTTCGGAAATTTTTCCCCGCACTTATCAAGAAGCTGCAACCCAATTTTCATTCCCACAAAGAGTAGTGGTTGTGTGCACCAAGCGTGTTTGATCGTTGCGACACGTTCAAGCCTGTCCAGCTGCGCACCTCAATTGGATTTCTGCGAATCAACTCGCTAAGGAGAGCATTACAACAAGGAAAAACTTGGTCAATCTATATATGTCCTAGAAGACATGAACGGTAAAGAGCTTGGTAATTTCCATGCCAAGGATATTTGGTAATTTCCACTGACACCTTTTTAGTTTTGATTGTTAGTCGCAGGGACCAAAAATCAAAACAGTGGCTGTGGGAGCCAGTGAAAATTTAAAACCCTTTTTGGTACTTTAAGCCAATATCACCAGTCTGGCAACGTGAAGATCAGATTTTGACAAAAATACCAGATTATCAATAAAATACTGGAACGAAAAACCGCCTATGGATTTGGTATTTACTAGGTCCACACTTCATTAGAGTTGTTTCCGGCTGCATCCTTCTCTTTTCTGGAAACTTTTCCCGAAGGCAGTCGTAAGCTCTTGAAATTAATATCTCAGTTCATCCTAAAAACGTGCCGACTATTTCTTAAAAGTAATTAGTATTTTTATAAGTAAATAGTGTCATATTTTTCTGGTAAGCTTATTAGGACCCAAAGTCGGCAAATTTTAATTGCGTTTTCGTAGGAATTAGTCTGGTGTCTTCTTCGTCAATGCCCGGCTTTAAGCACGGCTATCGGACAGGCGCCCGCTTGCGATTCTTGGTTACCTGATTCTTTTGTGCGTGTGCGAGTTCGCAGAACTTCGGCGTGCGCATCGAACGCATTTCTTGGAACCGTGTGTCACACCGCCAATTGTCGCGTTGCGGATCGCTTCGCCTAATTTTTTTGCTGCTGATCGCACCGCCTATTGCCTAGTTCCGGATCGCCTCGCCTATTATTTTGCTGCGGATCGCTTCGCCTCTTTGCCTCGCTGCTGGCACAGACAGGAGTTTTCCCTGAGATCAGACGAAAACAGTCACGTCCACTGAAGAACGTGTATTTTCTACCTTCGGAAATTTTTCCCCGCACTTATCAAGAAGCTGCAACCCAATTTTCATTCCCACAAAGAGTAGTGGTTGTGTGCACCAAGCGTGTTTGATCGTTGCGACACGTTCAAGCCTGTCCAGCTGCGCACCTCAATTGGATTTCTGCGAATCAACTCGCTAAGAAGAGCATTACAACAAGCTCGTTTGCGGGAATAGTTCTAAGAATATTTTACTGATTAACTTTACTACTCCTATTATAGTGTAAAACTTTGTGTGCAGTTTTGACATAACATGTATCCACAATTATAAAGTCTACAGGAACGCTTCAACAGTCATCAGGTTCGAGGACAACAGACCAAGGCATCGGAACAGACCCAGAAAAAGTGTCGCCAATAGCCTTAATAAAACCCCCAGCATAGAGTAAGAAACTATCTAGAGGTTTCATTTGCTTTGCCCGCGCTCTCGAGTGACTTTGCCAGTGATGCCACGTAGGGGAAAGAGAGTTTTTCATTTGTTCGAATCGAGCTTGAATCCATGCCCATGGTGAATTCTTATTGCTGCACTGCTCGCTCTTATTCCTAAGGATAGGTGCGAAAACTCCCCATACTATTGCTTGTGCTTCGCACATGTTAGAAGTGGTGAGAAACCGAAGTTAGAAGAAGTTAGCTTCGAACATGGCTCTCAGCAGAGCTTTGGCAGAGGCCCGGGCAGAGCAAATGAAACCTCTATATAGTTTCTTACTCTATGGCACTGGTCGCTCTCATTGGGGATTTTTTTGGCTTATGGGGAATGCGGGCGAGCGTTCGAAATGGCCTTATGATTTTGCTTTGTTTACAAATATGTTGTTATTGTTTTCCTTTGATGGGCCTGAATTCAACGTCCACATGGGGCCCACATTTCAGTTGGGCTTGAATTTGATTTCAAATGAAAGGCAACAAGTGGGACGGAATTAAATTCCTTATGGGAGTAAATTTATATTGTTTTTAGGAACTAATTTAATTAATATTGGGCCAGACAAAATTAAAATATTTTACATTTGAATAACACTTGAGGCGGGTATGGTTAAATCGTCCAAACTTTTTTGGGCCTAATTTCATGAATTTTGTCACACGATTTATTTATTTTATTATTTTATTTATTTTATAAGCGTATCAAAGTACAATATTTATACTATGTTTTCACAAATTTTCATCGAAAAAAATAAATTAGCCGTTCGCAGCCAAGCAAAAAGGTTTTGCGGTGAACAGCATAACCCCTTACTGGATCATCAGAAAAATTGAAAAAAAATTGTTTATTTGTTAATATGTTTCTAAAGGTAACTACGTTGATTTTTTTTTTCAATATTTGGATTTTTTGTAACAGTTTAAAGTCAAACATTTTAAAAAATTACCGAAATGGCCTTATGACTTTGCTTTGTTTACAAATATGTTGTTATTGTTTTCCTTTGATGGGCCTGAATTCACCGTCCACATGGGACTGAATTCAACATCCACATTTCAGGTGGTTTTAAATATGATTTCACTTGACAGGCCAGGCCGAATTTAAATATTTTACATTTCATTTATTCTACGTAAATTTAGATAGACCTATTAGATTTCAAACACTTTGTGGTTCAGCCTAGTATCCTGATCGACGAAAACCGAACGCCAGTCATGAGAGAGAGCGAGAGGCAAACAGCCATAGAGTAAGAAACTATAGTTCCTTAAGCCTAGTATCCTGATCGACAAACGATTATGCTAGCGTAAAAACTTTAATCTTTCCAGTGTGACCAAAGTTTCGAGAGTTCATCCGAACTGAGCTTACTACGGTCTTACTGTCAATCAGCTGGGTTTGTTGACAAACAAAAAATCAAACAAAGTTAAGCCTAGTATCCTGATCGACAAACGATTATGCTAGCGTAAAAACTTTAATCTTTGCAGTGTGACCAAAAGTTTGATAGTTCATCAGATTTAAGCGTGCTACGGTCGTACTGTCAATCAGCTGGGTTTGTTGACAAGCAGTTAAAATTCAAATATCGTATTTGCGGGAAAGAGCCTTTAAAAGATATTATCAAATACCTTGGCAAGACAAGTCTGCCGCTATACACAGAAATTAAAAAACAATTCAATTTAAATTTAACAGTTGCTTATTTTAATTTACTGATAATTATTTGCTAATTTAAAGTTCATAGCTGCACTTTTATTGTGTTTTTCGTAAATTTTTGACATATAAAACATTTTGCTCTGACAAGAGGCACCCCAGAAGTATTAATGTTATTTTGTCCTCACATGTTAACTCCTGCAATCGACTTTTGCGGGTTTTTTGATTTTTTCCCTTCATTTTTTAATATGTTCAGTGAGAAGCGCACGCTGAAAGATTAAATTTTTAATCTTTGCGCTAGGGTTCACCCAAAGTTCATTTCCGCAGACTGGCAACGCTATGGAATTTTCTGGTATTTTTTTCGTCGAACAGGAGACCGACGTGAAAAAAAGGCCCGACGAAAAGTGAACGCCAGCTGTTTGCCTCTTGCTCTCTCTCATGACTGGCGTACGGTTTTTGTCGATCAGGATACTAGGCTTTAAATGAAACGAAAATGTCGAGTTCAACCTTAAAGAATATTTATAACGGAAGTGCTGGAAGTGTACCTTGGCAAGACGAGTCTGCCGGTGTGCAAAGAAATTTAAAAAACTATAAAAGTTATTTTGCAATGTTAAATATTTTTTATTTTTATTGAATTGTTAACTGGCGTTTTTCTCCTCCCACAGAAGCCGGGTCATCTTCCTTTCGACTTCGGCAGCACGTTCCGGAGGAAGCGTGCTAAGAATCGACTCCCAGTAGGCATATACCGGCCTTGGAGGAGTGGGAAGGCGAGCCTTTTGATGTTGCTCCAGAATGTTGCCCAGCATGTCGCACATTTTGGCTGCTGGTGTTTCCTCCACCATTCGCTTCTTGGCGCTCCTTCTTCCTCCACCATTTGAAAGTATAGGAATATTTCATAAGAAATTACATATATTATTTAATAGAAATTGAGCAACTTACATAGGAATACAGTTCCTTTTGGGCCTCAGACAGCTCGACCTCCAGCTCCGCCTCCGCTTCCAAAAAGCCAGCTTCAACAGGGTCTTGAGTTTCCTCAATGGAGTAGTCCATTGCTTGTGCTCCGTCGCTCTCCGAAAACACAGAATGGGTTGTTCTGTTAAAAATAAATTATATTAGTATAATGTAAACAAATTTTTGGCCAGAACCTACTGCCTCTGCGTGGATAAGTCCGGCAGGAAGCTCATGTAGGGGGCGAAATCCCACTCCGCAGCACCTGTTGGCTTCTCCAGTGGGTCTCCTCCAGCACTTCCACTCTTTGGCTGCTTGCACTTGTGGTACTTGTAGCTGTCCCGTAGAGACTTCCACGCCAGCTTGCAACTATTATCTAAACATAAATATTGTGTATGTCCACGTTAACAAATATTTAATAATGTACAATTGTAACTTACCATCTTTGTCCATTTCCCAGCCTATTTCCTCCCACGATCTTTTTATAAATGTTGCATTAAAATGCTTTTTATTGGACAGATCCCACAATTCTGGGCGCGACTCCACGCATCGAATTAATGCTATTTTTTCCTCATTGCTGAACTCCAGCAACCGACTTTTCCGTTTTCTGAGTTTTTCTCTCCATTTTTTGAAAATTTCTATGAGAAGCGCACGCCGAAAGATTAAATTTTTTATTCTTTTTGCTAGGGTTCACCCAAAGTTCATTTCAGGTGGTTGGCAACGCGATGCAATTTTCTGGTATTTTTTTCGTCGAACTGGAGACCTAAGTCAAAAAAAAGCTTCACGAAAAGTGAATGCCAGCTGTTTGCCTCTCGCTCTCTCTCATGACTGGCGTTCGGTTTTCGTCGATCAGGATACTAGGCTTTACTCTATGAAACAGCTGGCGTTCACTTTTCGTGAAGCTTTTTTTTGACTTAGGTCTCCAGTTCGACGAAAAAAATACCAGAAAATTGCATCGCGTTGCCAACCACCTGAAATGAACTTTGGGTGAGCCCTAGCAAAAAGAATAAAAAATTTAATCTTTCGGCGTGCGCTTCTCATCGGAAATTTAAAAAAATGGAGGGAAAACATCAGAAAACTCGTAAAACAACCGAAGAAAAAAAAGCATTAAATCGATGCGTGGAGTCGCGCCCAGAATTGTGGGATCTGTCCAATAAAAAGCATTTTAATGCAACATTTATAAAAAGATCGTGGGAGGAAATAGCCTGGGAAATGGACAAAGATTTTAAGTTACACTTGTACATTATTAAATATTTGTTAACGTGGACATACACAATATTTATGTTTAGATAATAGTTGCAAGCTGGCGTGGAAGTCTCTACGGGACAGCTACAAGTACCACAAGTGCAAGCAGCCAAAGAGTGGAAGTGCTGGAGGAGACCCACTGGAGAAGCCAACAGGTGCTGCGGAGTGGGATTTCGCCCCCTACATGAGCTTCCTGCCGGACTTATCCACGCAGAGGCAGTAGGTTCTGGCCAAAAATTTTTTTACATTATACTAATATATGTAATTTATTTTTAACAGAACAACCCAGTCTGTGTTTTCGGAGAGCGACGGAGCACAAGCAATGGACTACTCCATTGAGGAAACTCAAGATCCTGTTGAAGCTGGCTTTTTGGAAGCGGAGGCGGAGCTGGAGGTCGAGCTGTCTGAGGCCCAAAAGGAACAGTTTTCCTATGTAAGTTGCCCAATTTCTATTAAAAAATATAATTTCTTATGAAATATTCCTATACTTTCAAAGGGTGGAGGAAGAAGAACCGCCAAGAAGCGAAAGGTGGAGGAAACAGCCAAAATGTGCGACATGCTGGGCAACTTCCTGGAGCAACATCAAAAGGCTCGCCTTCCCACTCCTCCAAGGCCGGTATATGCCTACTGGGAGTCGATTCTTAGCACGCTTCCTCCGGAACGTGCTGCCGAAGTCGAAAGGAAGATGACCCGGCTTCTGTGGGAGGAGAAAGACGCCAGTTAACAATTCAATAAAAATAAAAAATATTTAACATTGCAAAATAACTTTTATTGTTTTTTTAATTTCTTTGCACACCGGCAGACTCGTCTTGCCAAGGTACACTTCCGTTTAAATATTCTTTAAGGTTGTTTCGAACCTCCTTACTGAAATCTTGTGGGCGACCTCGTCGGCAGGGTCGCAAGTCGGTCAGGACAGTGCTTGGTATCTCCTGCATCGAGTAAGTTGCTGGACTCTCCCGCATCAAAAAATTATGCAAGGCACAACAGGCTACAATGAGTTTTTGAGTTTTGCCTGGATTGCTTAACAAAGTTCGTTGTACAGCCATCCACCTAGCGCTGCGAATCCCAAATGCGTTCTCAAGTTAAAAATCCGCTCCGCCCTATGCAGATCCTTGCCGCTATACGGCTTCATGATGCGCTTATGAAGGGGGAATACATCATCACCAACAATGTAAAAAGGGTTTCGATGGCCGTTTATAACATTGTCCTCCGGAAAGGGCAGCTGGTCTAAGAGCAACTGTTTGCCAAGATCGCTGTGGGAGAAGGCATTCATGTCTCCTTCGCTACCAAAAGCCCCCACATCATTGTAGGTGAAGCGATAGTGATCGTTGCAGATTGCCATAAGCACAATCGAATGAAAGCCCTACATTACAAACGATTTTGTTATTAAATTCTATTGGCATTTAAAAAGTACTTACCTTATAATTGTAAAAAAGGCCTCCGCTATTTGGCGGGCCTTTTATCGCCACATGCTTTCCGTCGACTGCTCCAATACAGTTAGGAAAGTTCCATTGGTCTTCGAAGTCTTTAACCCACATCAGCATATTCCCCGTCGTTCACTTGGGGAATTCATCCCGCAAAGCAGTCCAAATGGCAATAGACACCTGGAGGAGAATCACTCCAAAATGTTGCTTACTGATCCGATAAGTTGATCCAATGTGGCGTTGCAGGTCTCCAGAGGCAAGAAATCTAAATAAAAGGATACAAAATATAAATATATTGTTATCTAAGACTAAATATTTAAAATCTAATTACTCTAAAACGATGGCCAACTTGGCTTTTATTGGTATAGCATCTGGGCGAGTGTTCCGTTTCGGTATAAGGTACTGCTCCACCATTCCAAAAAGAGTGTTAAAACTCTTCTGAAGCATGTGAAAGTTTTCGAAAAACATTGGGGGAGTCTGCAACAAGTTTTGAAACTTTAAAATGATAAGAAAATATTTTTTAGTGCACGAATATTAATACATTATTGAACAGTATTACTTACGTCGGAAGCATATCGGCTTTTAAGGGCCCTTTCCTGCAGATATGGGCTCACCCAATAGTTCGGCCGCTGTCTTTTGTCCTCTTCCTCTAATGCCATAATACATGCCGCCATGCTGACAACCAAAATCAAGCTTGTGTTTTTTGAACTCGACATTTTCGTTTCATTTAACTTTGTTTGATTTTTTGTTTGTCAACAAACCCAGCTGATTGACAGTAAGACGGTAGTAAGCTCAGTTCGGATGAACTCTCGAAACTTTGGTCACACTGGAAAGATTAAAGTTTTTACGCTAGCATAATCGTTTGTCGATCAGGATACTAGGCTTTCGTACTGATACACTTAATACTATGAAAAATACTATGTTTCAAAAGCAAAGTTTTTATGTATGTATAAGCTGAATTTATAAAGCTGGCCACATTAAACAAAAAAAACGTGGAGCACCGATGTTGATGTACAGTCCCGCACTAAAGTGTTGGCACACTTGCAATTTTTGACTTTAAATGTTATTTTTAGGCTTGTGTTGCATTTTAATGATTCCCTTTTTTTTAATTGGTTAAATAATAGATTTTTTATTTGAAAGGCATCATTAATTTTTAATTTTCTATAACGTTATTAAAGCTATTTTAATTTTAAAAGAAAAGTAACTTTTTTCGTGACACAAAAGTTTTGGCACAGTTAAATATTTTTCGGTAGTATTTCTATATTAACCCGGATATGGTCATACTTTTTTTATGAAATATATAACGGTTATCCCGTTAAATAACTTGTGATCAAAGTTTCAAAGAATTTTTGCTGTATTGGGCTTTTTTATGCATTTTGTTTCGAACTTTGTAAAAAATGGAGAATAGGCGCAAGGAATCCAACGTAGCTCAAAAAAAAATTGGCCTACATCTCTACAACGAAGGAAAATCCTATGGCGAAATTGCCAACATAATGGAAATGAGCCGATTTTCCATCCGAAGGATCGTGCAACGTTTTAAGGGAGCTTCCAGTTTGGCGAATGCACCTAGATCTGGACGGCCGAGGATTTTGACTGACCGCAGAGGTTAAAAATGAGTTTGGGAAGGAAGTTCACCCCATGACTGTGCGAAGAGCTCCTGCATCGATTAATTTTTAAATTATAAAGCCAACTACCTTTTTAAACAGTCGTACAGCTAGAAGGAAAAGCCAATTTCAGATCTCCGATGTCAATAAAAAAGAAAGCGACAGCAGCCTATGCCAAGGGCTTTTTGGGCAAGCCAATTAGAATATTGGGATCAGGTATTGTTTTCCGATGAAAGCAAATTTAATATTTTTCGATCCGAGGTGTGGAGAAAGGCAAACACTGCTTTGGATAAAAAAAATTTGGCGCCAACAGTGAAACACGGCGGCGGAGTAGTCATGGTGTGGGGATGCATGTCATCTGCGGGTGTTGGGGAGTTGGTATTTATTGAGGGAATCATGGACAAGGCTTATTACCTCAATATTTTGAAGGACAACCTTAAAAAAAGTGACTCAGACCTCAGCATGCCGAACTCGTTCACATTTATGCACGATAATGATCCAAAGCATACGGCCACAGATGTTCGCATGTGGCTCACTTACAATACCGCACACGTTCTGCCACATCCCCCACAATCACCTGATCTCAACCCTATCGAGCACCTGTGGGAGGAATTGGATAGGAATATAAGAAAGCATGACATTTCATCGAAAAATGATCTCAAAAAAGCTTTGATGGAGGAATGGGTGAAAATTTCTCAACAGGTGACCAAAAAACTGGTACATTCCATGCCTAGACGTCTCGAAGATGGCATTTAAAAAAAAGGACTACCAACCAAATATTAAATTATAAGTTAAATGTAAAAAATAGTATAATTAGGTTAAGTGTGCCAAGACTTTTGTGTCACGAAAAAAGTTCCTTTTCATTTAAAATTAAAATAGCTTTAATAACGTTATAAAAAAATAAAAATTAATGGTGCCTTTAAAAAAAAATCTTTTATTTAACCAATTAAAAAAAAAGGGAATCATTAAAATGCAACACAAGGCTAAAAATAACATTTAAAGTCAAAAATTGCAAGTGTGCCAACACTTTAGTGCAGGACTGTAGGTAAACAATTTTAATGTTTTACATTTTATTAATTAGTTTTCATTACATTTCAGATGAATCCTTATTTCCCCAATAACTTTGCGCCCCAATACCCTCCCCCATATCCAGTACCATACCCTTCCCTATATCCTTGCCAATACCCTACCTATTACCCACCCCAAGTGGCTTACCCCAATCATTACCCTGCCCCTACCCAACAATGGAGGGGCAGAGGCAGGAAAACGAGGAGGCAGCAGCGTCCAAAAAAAAGGAAAGATGAGGCACCTAGTGCAGCGGCGGTGGCGGCAGCGGCGGAGGCCATTACCGCAGCTATACTAAAGTCTCCACCGACGCCACCGACGTCAGAACCCCACCACGAGGAGCAACTTGCGGCCTCGGTTCAAAAATAATACAAATTGTTAAAATAAGCTATCACTGACGCGAGCGATTCCAGCACCCCCTGGCCTCGAAAATAAAAATAAATAGCATACAAATAATTTGTAATATATGTTGTATTATTTTGGCCGTGGCCAGTATGTATTTGTAAACTTGGCATTGCCTCAGAGGAAGCCATTTGATGTAAGGGTTGTATGAAAAGACATTTGCGTCTTCACAGAGAACGGTCGTGTTTTTGTTTTGCGCTCCGAATTTTCATTTTTCTTATTGAAACCACCGGGGTTTACTTAAATCTCTTTAACGTTTCTACACCTTTAAGTGTTTTCTAACAACTTTCCGTTCGCTTCGCGAGTGCATCGTGATTAACTTGTGTTTAGTAAAAAATTTTTATCATAATTTAATTCGGTACTGGTTTGTTGTTATTTGTTTTCCATTGCCCCTCTTTTCAGTCTTTCTCTTCGTCGTTGAGCGCTGTTGGAACGGCACGCACTCCCACGATAATATCTCTCTGAGGTGTTTTATACCGGAGTTAATCGGTTAATATTCCCGCTCTCTCTTTCCCTTTTGTTTTCTATTTCGTTTCGTGGTGCCTAACATCAAAGTTATTCAGTGTTTCGCTCCCGCTCTGTCGCTCTGATCGATCTCTCATTAAAAAGTTCTTGAGCGCTTTCGATTTTTTTGTCCGCTATAGTGCACAGTGGTCCGTGGTCAGCGAAAATGGCGTTCATTAAAAAATTGTAAGAAAGTTATCTCGGCTGGACAGCAAAGTATTCCCATA
Organism: Drosophila fuyamai; assembly: GCA_018153365.1. Taxonomy (NCBI): domain Eukaryota; kingdom Metazoa; phylum Arthropoda; class Insecta; order Diptera; family Drosophilidae; genus Drosophila; species Drosophila fuyamai. Next base: position 189,606 of record JAECXW010000599.1, on the reverse strand, counting down.
AATGTGATAAAATTTATCACGCAAAATGTTTTGCCTATTCTGGCCTGGTTCGTGATGCCATCGATAAGAGGAGTGGCCTACGCTACTACTGCGATGAATGCATTGTATATGAGAACCAGGCAATAACTATTAGGCGGCTCACGAAAAGCAGTGTTACGGAATTAATCGGGAACTGCCGTAAAAATACGGACCTGCTCGTGGCGCTTGAATCGCAGCTCACTAGTCGCATGCTAGCTGAGCCCGATTCCCCAAAGCGCAAAAAAGTCGTGGACGGTGGGCATTCTATGGCATTCTACTGCCCGCGATTCGATTCCAGCTCAGCTGCCAATCTTAGGCGCCACTCAAATGGTACTAAGATCGGGGGCAAAAAGTAATTCGGTATCCGAAGTCGCCGGAATCGATGTGGCTCCGTATTTGTTTCACGGCTCGCCCCAGAACTCTCATCACTGGATATTACGGCTTATATCCGTAACAAAGTCCAAGTTGATGATTTGAAGGTCGAACAATTTAAATTTTCTTATGCTAGGAAAGTATCATCATTTAAGATTGGTATTCCTTGTGCTCTTTTTGCATCTGTCTGTTCCACCAGTTTCTGGCCCGAGGGCATATTTGTAAAAGAGTACAAAGCTAAGAGAAAAAAGAATAGTTCAGGGGAAATGGAAAATACCAGTAAAGAACCATCACCAGACCCCTCCACATCCTCTTCTGTCCCAAAAAACTAGCCTCCTTTTTTTTTTCTTTGCTATCAGAATACAAGAGGCTTACTTAGTAAGCTGACTAAATTGTATTCGGATAGTTTTTCTTTCCCATATAATATTATGGTATGTACAGAGACCTGGTTAAGGACGGATATTCTTAGCTCCGAAATTCTCCCGAGTAAGTACACTATTTATAGGCTTGATCGTCAGTCCAGACGGGGAGGTGGAGTCCTGATTGCTGTCGACTCCACCTTTTCCTCTGAATTACTAACTTTCGACGAATTTTATGACATCGAATTCCTAGGTATAAAATTATCGTTTCCCGGTAGTTTTGTATACATTACTTGTTCATATATCCCACCATCATCTGAGTTCCCTATTTACGCAAATCACCTTTCCTGTATTCAGTCAATTTCAAAAAACTGTCAAATCGAGATCAGTTAATAGTATTGGGTGATTTTAATATACCTAGTGCGACATGGTCCCCTGACGAAAACTCTAACATGTTGCTTCCTTTAGCGCAGCATGACTTTATTGACGGCTTGCTCGACATTGCGCTATCCCAAGTGAACCATGTTAAGAACTCATTAGGGCGTTTACTGGACTTGTGTTTTGTTTCAAATTCAGAAGGCGTTTGCCTATCAAGAACGGGACCACTTACACAACCGGAAGATCCTTATCATCCAACTCTAGAACTGACTGTAGACGTAAGAACAGAGCTGAATAAAAAATCCGAAAAGTCGGTTAAACGAATCCGCTGCTTTCGTAAGGCAAACTTTCATCTTTTAAATACTTTTATATCCGGCTATGACTGGTCCGAATTTTATTCATACACTGACGTGGCTAAGGCCGTAAATATCTTTTATAATGCATTGAATTCCTTCTTTTATCTGTGCGTTCCGTTATACTATCCGTCAATTTCAAATAAACCTCCGTGGTTTAATAAAGAGTTGTCACACCTAAAAAATATAAAGTCCAGACTTTTCAATAAATTTAAAATGTGCGGTTCACAATCTGCCTTCTCTCGGTACCTAAGGGCTCGGTCAAATTTGATCGTGCTTAACGTCCGGTGTTATAAAAGCTATTTGACTCGTTGTAGGGTCCAATTTTCACAAGATCCAAAACAGTTTTATAATTTTGTTAACACTAAGCGTAAATCAGCCTGTTACCCTTCATCGCTATCATTTGAAAACTCTACGGCAAACTCTGAATAGGAAATTGCCGATCTATTTGCCCAGTTCTTCCAGACAACATATTCTGTTTCATCCCGTCCAAAACCGTCTTATTCAAATGCCATACCCAAGTCGAACATGATTTTTTGTCCGAGATTAAGCGAAAGCTCCCTTCTTTCGGATCTCCATAAAGTTAAGCCAGTCTATTCACCGGGTCCGGACGGAGTTCCAGGCTGCGTGCTTAAATACTGTGCTGAAACTCTGTGTAGACCTCCTTACAAATTGTTTACTTTGTCTTTAAAAACATCTCATTTCCCACTTATTTGGAAGGAGTCATTTGTCATTCCCTTTCATAAGAAAGGAAATAAATGCAATACAAGTAATTGCAGAGGCATATCCAAATTATCCGCCATCCCAAAGCTTTTCGAAAATACTATTACACCCCATTTGCAGCATCTTTGTAGATCGATTATATCTCCATGTCAACATTGATTTATAAGGCGAAGATCTACGACGACAAACCTCTTGGAGCTAACGTCTTTTGTAATAAATGGCTTTAGAAAGAACATGCAGACTGACGTAGTTTACACTGATTTTAGTAAAGCGTTTGATTCAGTAAATCACTCGCTTCTTGTATTAAAGCTAGACTTATTAGGGTTTCCATGTGATCTTCTAACATGGATCTCAAGTTATCTGAGTGGTAGGACTCAACGAGTCCTCTTTAAAAACTCGATCTCGGATTTGATCCGAGTTACTTCAGGGGTCCCACAAGGAAGCCACCTTGGCCCACTTCTTTTTACTTTATTTATAAACGATCTCCCTCTAGTCTTGACAAAGTCGCGTGTCCTTATGTACGCAGATGACGTTAAGTTATGCCTGCAATATAACGAAATTTCTAGCAGTTCCGACTTACAATCTGACCTAAATGCTTTTCAAACATGGTGTTGTGAAAATCTTTTGGATTTAAATAGCGCTAAGTGCAAAGTAATGAAATTTTTTCGGGTGAACCCACAATACGCAACGTACGCTGGGTGGTTGCGCGTTGTCTAGAATTACGCAAGTTGATGACCTTGGCGTCCTCCTTGACCCAAAACTTAAGTTTTGTGACCATATTACTTCTATGGTAAATAAAGCCAGGGGAGTACTTGGATTTATAAAAAGGTGGTCAAAGGAATTCGATGATCCCTATGTTACAAAGACTCTGTTCATTTCACTAGTCCGTCCAATCCTTGAGTACTGTTCAGCAGTTTGGAGTCCTCAGTATGGTGTACATATAGACCGGATAGAGTCTGTGCAAAAGAACTTTTTATCATTTGCTCTACGGGGCCTTTACTGGAATGCAAGCCTTATTTTACCATCCTACTCTAGTAGACTTCTCCTAATTAATCCTTCCTTAGTAAACCGTAGAACGATGTTTGGCACAACTTTTATCTATAAACTTATTCACGGGGATGTGGAGAGTCCCGAGCTTCTCCGTGCCTAATAGAATTACCAGGAACTATGTTCCTCTTACATTAAATATTTGTAGATCTAACTTTGATATGCATGAACCGTTTAGAGTACTGTGTAACGACTATAATAGACTATACCACATTATTTCTACTACCGACTCTTTGCCAAGCTTAAAAGCATTAATTTGATCTTACTTAGCACAAAATTAGTATTAGTATTTAGTCTCGTACGTATTTCTAATCGTAGTCTGTCCGCTTCTACATTGTGCTTTTTAACTTCTCGCGATCTCGTTTTTACGCCTATAAGGCTCCGCGCGTAACAAGCACTGCTTGGTGTCGTAAGGGCCACTTGTTTGCGCTGATCTTAGTGCATCAACGTCCGAAAGTATAACATTCAAAACAAGTGTCCTAAAAAATGTAAACAAAACAAAAGCCAATCAGCCGTTCTTGTTTCTGTCCCCACCCCTAAAATTCAATCGTCGGTAGGGTATGCAGGCACCATCCCATAGAGTAAGAAACCATAGTTTCTTACTCTATGCTCTATGACAAACCGACGCCGAAAAAAGACAAATAGAGACGTAAGTAAAAATTTTATTTACTTTAAATTTTATTAATTTACTTCTTTTTATACAGATGAATCCCTATTATGGATTTAATAATGCCCCCCAATATCCTTCCCCATACCCCGTGCCATATCCTGCCCCATATCCTGCCCCATATCCCGCCCCATACCCTCCTTATTACCCACCCCAGTACCCTCCGCCAGCATATACGGGGCCAGCTCTGTATTACCCCCCCTACCCAATAAGGGAGGGGTGGAAAGCGCCGATCAAAGAGGCGTTCTTATAAAAGGCGTAATGATGCGGCACCATCAGCGGCAGCATCAGCGGCGGTAGCGGCAACTTCAGCGGCGGTTGCGACACCTTCGGCGGCGGTGGCGGCAGCGGCTGAGGCAATTACTGCCGCATTAGCAAAGATGCCACCGCCCCCCCTTCTGAGGAGCCAGCCAAATAATATATTATATATTATCATAAGCTTAATCATATATGTACAAAAATTAAAATTATATGTACATTTAAAATTGAAATTTATATAATGTTTTTGTATTTCTTTTTGTCCCTGGCCGCGGCCAGTATGTATGTATTGGTAACCGTGGCATTGCATTGCCATTTCATGTATAGGGGTAGCCAAAAGTATTTGCACATTTCTTATGAGTAAGTACGTGTAATTTGTGCAAATACTTTTGATGACCCCTGTAAAGTCATACACATGACTTTGTGTTAATGCTTATGTCATACTCAACTTACTTACATATAAGTTATGTCCAGTCGTGGTTAGGGGTGGGAAACTCCCTGGGTTTAGCTACATATATATAGTTATAGTTTCTTGCTCTATGTATATAGTGACATATCCTCAGCACCACAAATCTATATGTACATGTCTATTCATCCACACATACATACAGACGTACACATTACTTGATGACACCCCCAGAGAAATCGAAACCTAATTGTCAACAGGCCAATGGAAAATGTCCATGCTATTAAAAACTTCAGACTATAGACTAAACAATTATAACAAGCCGCTGTTCTGACTATCGGCCCGTTCCCACTATTCAGGATACTCATATTTTGGGACCGAAATCATAAATAAGATGAAAACAAAGAACGGTCCAAAGCATAGAGTAAGAATCTGTATAAATCTATATAAGACATAAAACTTTAAAAGCATTTTCTGGAAAACTATATTTTTTGGGCTGATGACCGTCACATCTCAATCAGTTTTTGACGAATCTTAATGAACTAGAATTACATAGATAGCTTATCGAAAAAGTGAAACAATTTTCGGTAACCGCCGCCATTTTGTAATTTTTTTTTAATTTCGACAAATGTAGTCCATTCCATAATTATACTCCTCCTGTTTCCCGCATTAGCCTACGTCGCCCTGTGTCCTAATTCCGAAAATGCTTCAAAATTTTTAAATGTTTACAAAATGATCTTTAATATATCAGAAATATACCTAAAAAGTTTGAAGTACCTATAGTTTTTCTTTGTTCAAAAAAGAATTCATGAAAACTGCCTATATTCAAAAATATCTCCCTAAAGAGATTTTTCAAAACTCAAATTATTTTGAGGCAGAGCTGCCAATTTAGCTATTTAGTTGCTAGATCTAGCAACATTTAAAAAAATGTGCAACTTTTTTTCGAATTGTTATTAGCAACAAATCTAGCCACTTTTAATTTATTTCTTTTTAGCCATTTTAGCAACCTTATTTAAAAACAAGAGAGAACGCTATAGTCGGGTGCCCCGACTATCAGATACCCGTTACTCAGGTAAAGGGAGTGCGAGGGAGATGGAGATAGAAACTTTGATCACGCATAACTTTTTAACGAATGGTCCGATTTGAAAAATTTCTTACATTTCGATAGGTATTGATAAACACAATAAAGCATTTTACTTTCGAAATATTAAAATTTTTAAATTCGTATATAAGCGATTGTGGGCGTTAAAGGGGCGTGGCACCTTTTTGAAACAAACTTGCGCTCGTAGGAACTCCTAGAATCTGCATGCAAAATGCCAATCTTCTAGCTTTTATAGTTTCCGAGATCTCAGCGTTCATACGGACAGACAGACGGACAGACGGACAGACGGACAAACGGACAGACGGACAGACGGACATGGCTATATCGACTCGGCTAGTGCCCTGATCAAGAATATATATACTTTATAGGGTCGGAAACGCTTCCTTCTACCTGTTACATACTTTTGCACGAATACAATATACCCTTTTACTCTACGAGTAACGGGTATAACTAGACATTTGGTTATTTTTCTTCATCATGTTGAACTTTTTTATAAACACCTATTCCAATTTACTGATACAGATTAATCTATACAGATTCGTACTCTAAGATAAGATGCCTAAAATTTACAAAAAACATTTTCGGGATGCCTGGCTGCGCGACGACGAGTTTAACGAGTGGATTCGCAGGGACGGACACTAACAGCAAACGCCAAAATCGAATCGGTTGTCCAAAAATAAAACCCATAAAAAATCCCAATTTCCTAACTTTAAAAAAACCAAAGTTAGGGCATTTCCAATCGTTCAGTAATATGGAATACAGTCGGACGATCCTTATGAAATTTGGTAGGTCGGATTAATTGGCCAAAAATAAAACCCATAGAAATCCCAACTTCCTAACTTTACAAACACCAAAGTTATGGCAGTTCCGATTATATGGCGGCTATAGGATATTTCCGGCCGATCCCGGGCGTTCCGACTTATATACTGCACAATACAAAGGAACCAAAGGTGTCTGCAAAGTTTCAATTCGATATCTTTAAAACTGAGAAACTAGTTCGAGTAGAAACAGACAGACGGACAGACGGGCATACTTATATGATCTCAGGACGCGATCCTGCGTTGCACACTTTTGACCAAAATTATAATACCCTCCGCAAGGGTATAAAAATTAAAAATAAAAATTAAAATTGTGATTGTCCATTACTAATATATTAACGGTTGACAGATATGGTAGAGCTTAGAATTGTTGTGGGTATTTACTATTTATGTTTATTTTTAAAATGTTCCAAGATTGTACTAATCGATTTTAATATTTGTCATGTTAAAATCCTTTGCAAATACCGAGAGTATCTGATACGATGTGGTTGTCTATAGAGAGTGCCGTTTCCCGAATAGTTGATAAGTGGACAGAGTTAAAGCTCCATTTTGAATTAGCAGCTACTGCGGAAAATGCCACAAGGCTCACATTCTCAACGGTCTATATAAGGATGAAATAAATTATCTGTATCTGGTGTTTTTAAAATCCATTCTAAAAGACATGTAAAGCCTTAACAAAAACTTTCAAAGCCGAAGTGGAAACTCAACCCAATTACTTTCGGGTGTAATATTTGCGATAAATACACTTACATCCAAAATAATACCACCTGATTCTCAAATAAACATTTTAACAGATGATTTGGAAAACGCAGCAATCCCAAATTTGTATTTGGTCTATGCTTTCGAAACAATGCTCAAAGACCCAATTTCAATCGCAAGATACTAAAGTTAGGCAAATTTGCATGGATTTAATAAAAGAGTTAATAATCCAACTTCGCGAAAGGTATTATGGTTATTGTTATCATTGTTACATATGTATGTACATATCTATAACTCCCTTTTTTTTAGATTGCCGGAGAATATTAAAATAATGAAACGTGTAAATTTGTTTTCCGTTCAAAATATACTAAGGCCTTCAATGAGAAAGAACATTGTCGAAGTTTTGGAATATTTCGAATGTGAAAACATTGATGATATCAATTACCAAATTGATACAATTCAACTTGTTAAATGGGAATTTATAGAGAACACCAGCAAATTTTGGGCGGAAGTCTAAAAATACAAGGACGCTGCAAACAACAACCCCTTTAAAGATTTAGGAGAATTTGCATGGTTGAATTCTGAAGTAGACCGTATATTCTTCTGGTGAAGAGCAAATTACGCAACGCCTAAAAACATTAAATGCGTTATTATATATAAGGTAAGTTATACGTTCCAATAATTTAATAAAGGTTGAAAATAATAAACTTCAATTATTTTAACAGGTATGGATTGCAGAGACAAGAAAAATATTGTCATTATTATGTTCTTCCGCACAAATACCTGACGCGAATCACTGGCATTGAAAAGTATTTGGATTCAAGTGAAGCTGACATTCTTTACTTAATTTATATATAATTTTAAAATCACGTTCCTTTTAATTTTAATTTTATTTTGTATTTTTAGTTTCATATTTTTATTATACCCGTTACTCGTTTTTAATTAACATTAACAGTCATCTTTTAATGGGCTTTTCATTGTGCTTCTGTGCGTTGATATTTACAGTTCAAAACAGATAGTGATTAAAAAAGTTCAAAGTTACAATATAGCGGGCTTTTTTTGTCAAAACGAGTGCTGTTCCGAGTGTCCGTGGTTGTATCATCATCAATTCGCAGGTAAATATTATTATTATTATTAGATATTATATTTTATTTTTTTTGCATAGATATCAGCATATTGTTATGAAAAATGGTCGGAGGTGTATTATTGAGTGCTGCATTGGGAAACATAGGTTTTCACACAGTTGCTTTCATTTCCATTAGATGATAGGAGACTCGAGAAATGGGTTGAATCATACCGTTTGGATGAAAATTTTAAGAAACGAACCACGCGAATTTGTAATAGACATTTCGAAAGTAGATACATTTGAATAAATAGGCTTAAAAGCAATGCCGTACCCAGACAGTACTGTTCAGTCTGAACAATTTGAATTTAATGATGATGGGCGGAAAAACCAATTGGCATTTATTAAAACCCAATTAGATCAAAACATTTGTCTAATAGCTTAGAATTAGTCTTTTAAGGGGTTATTTACAGTTAGATTTTCAAAAAATTGATTTTTTTCATTTCCTTAGTATATATTAATATATGAGTATACACACACAAAATAATATCTTGCAAAAATACCTCGCTGAAATGAGGAAGTATTTTGGATGGGTGGATATTTTATATATTAACCCCGAAATTTAATAAAGACACCTAGAAAACCTATTTTCTTTAATAAGATCTCGCGGAGCGAAAACTAATAATCCAACGATTTATGAATTTAACATTATAAAGTCCAAAATGCTATTAATGAATATATTATTATCCACATCAGTATCTGGTAATTGCGGCACAGATGATGATACAAAGTTAATAAATGTTATCCAGCTTACTAATTCATACATAAGAGCTCCAATTTAAGCGAAGGGCAACCTTCTTTCATAGAGTAAGAATCTATAAGAGTTTTCAGTTGCTCTGCCCACTAGAGGTGAAGAAACATCGATGTTAACGTCGATGTTATCGATGCATTGATGCTACGATCGTAGCGTATTTCAAAAGTAATACAATTGCATACGAGAAGTTTAAGGAAGCACAGAGTATCGACAAACCGTGTGGACTGTTACAGAAAATGTCAACGAGATGGAGCAGTGCGTATGGAATGAGCAAATTATAGTCGTGCAGGTCACATCTCGCAATGCGCCTCCACCGCTTTCGCCAGAAGAAGTGGATGTACTTACTGAACTGTCCGAACTTCAATCATCGTTTGAAGATGCTACTATCCGTTTCGACCAACACCAACGTATCAGTTTTCATTATAATACCTGTTCCATGGGAGTTATACCACAAAATTAAAGCTTAGGAAGGTACACTTGAAACTGTGGAAGGAACTATAAAAACTCGTTTACGTGAGAGATTATTGCCTTATGAGATTATAACAATTCCACGGATAGCATTCCTACTCCATTCTCGCTTCAAGAAACAGGGATCTCTCAGTCAGAACATCTCTAAATAAGCGGCTAAAGCTTTGCAGGAAGAGCTAAACTCCACCCCTGTGTCCATTCCGAGATAGCAATCAGCATCACTAACAGAAGGACCTACCCGGTTTTCTTTTATGAAATCAAAACAAGAGAGAACGCTATAGTCGAGTGCCTCGACTATTAGCTTCCGATTTTTATGGCGCTATTTTATTGCGCCATTTACCCCAAGACATTGGTACCACGGGCCATGAAAGGCGGAAATGTAGTCGCTAGCCAGGCTTAAGCGTTTAATGGGTTTTGGGCGTTAGAGTGGGCGTGGCAAACTTTTATTAGGCCAATCGAAACAAATACATATCAATTAAAATTTTCAAGCTTGTGGCTTGTGGGCGTCAGAAGATGCGTGGCACCATTTTGAAACAAACTTGCGCTGCGTAGGAACTCCTACAATCTACATGCAAAATGCCAATCTTCTAGCTTTTATAGTTTCCGAGATCTCAGCGTTTATACGGACAGACAGACAGACGGACAGACTGACAGACGGACATGGCTAGATCGACTCGGCTAGTGATCCTGAACAAGAATATATATACTTTATAGGGTCGGAAACGCTTCCTTCTACCTGTTACATACTTTTGCACGAATACAATATACACTTTTACTCTACGAGTAAGGGGTATAATTAAGGTTATGATGGAAGTGCTTACTAAGTATCAAGTTTTTGGTAACACACGTTGTTATATGTCTTCGGTGGAATGACAGAACCATATGCTCATATCCTATTTTGGTCGCTGAACAAAAACATTCAAATAAAGTGGATGACATCATGGTGAATGAAAGTGCACGAAACGATATCCGCGACCGTTAGTTGTTGAAACAGTCACAGGGAACGATGGATATCCAGTTTATCGTCGGCGTTCAAAAGAAGATAATGGTCGAACCATGAAAGTTAAAGTTCAAAATCAAGAGATTGAGATCGGAAATGAATTCATTGAATTCATATTGCCCGCTTCTATCAAGAATTTTCGAAACACATGAAAACGTTGAGAGTTGTCATTCGGCTAAACCAATCAAATATTTCTGCAAGTACGACACAAAAGGCAGCGACATGGCTGTGTTTAGTATTGCGTAGGGAAATGCGAATGACGAAATCAGCAACTTTCAATTGGGCAGAAACATCAGTACTAATGAAACATTGTGGCGATTATTGTCATTTCAAATTCATAAAAGAAAAAATGGCCAAAGAGTTTACTTCACTGAGGCTAATGCTGAGCTGAGACATCACCGAGCTGAGACATCACCATCGACAACATAGACTAGCTTCTTTGCAATGTGTGAAGCAGATCCATTCGCAGCGACGCTGATGTATGTTGAAAGTATTACACTTGGAATCAATCAACAAAGAAATTCCAACGTCGCAAACAAGGAACCCCAGTTCCAGATTGGCCACAGGTGTTTTCCACTGATGTACTAGGTGGCGAAACAATAATGCATGCGGTGGACAATAATACTGGTGCTCTATTCTTCCTGGACGCACCTGGAGGAACAGGGAAAACATTTGTACTTTCAGTGATTTTGGCCACTATTCGATCAAGATGTGACATAGCGACTATTCTAGATTAATAAAATGTTAATTTTTCATAGATATTTACATAGAACATAAAAAGAAGAATCAATAAAAAACTTGTGGGAGACGGTCATTGCTCATTTACTTCCGGACCACCAGCTTGGCTTCAGACAAGGTAATGGCAGACTTTTGATAAGCTTGAATTCTGCAATGCAGTTTTCATCGATATGCAGCAGGCTTTTGATAGAGTCTCGCATTACGGCTTGCTATGTAAGCTTAAACAGGTATTACCTGCAGCATTGTGAGGTGTTAAATAACTCCTCACAAATAAAAGAGAGAGTGTGGAAAGAAGCGAGGAGAGAGTTTGGAGAATATGGCTGGAGAGAGTTTGGAGAGAACAAGGAGAGAGAGAGTTTGGAGAGAAGAAATCACGGTAGAAGACGGCTGACTTTGACCCTATTGTAGTGCCGTGCGCAAAATCCAAAAAGGAGAAGCCGAGAATTAACGGTATGCGCCGGCCTATATAAGCAGGCCAATCTCAGGAAGCTGGATCAGTCGATCACATCGAGATCAGTAGACAAGCAGCAAATCACAAGCCAAGTTAACATCAGGAGGAAGCAGAGCCGCGCCGAGTCAACAAGGAGCAAGATCGTTTCATCTAGACGTTTTGGACTTAAAGTCGAAGTCCCCGAGCTGAGTAACAGGTAGCTGAGGTCCTTAAGGCATCACGCAGCTAAGTCCAGGCGCTTTGTTCTAATTCCTGTCGCGATTTGAATAAACAGAGTTGAATAAAAAGAGACCTTCGAAAAAGAACCGTGGGCTCGGAAAGGGAAGTTGTCCAGAACCAGCTGCCGAACGAAAACAATTGCCTTATCAAATTCCGCCGTACGCCTCAACCGGTAGGCGAGAACTGTGCAGGCCCAGGTGCGACTAGCCAGAAGGGCGCGCGTCCGAACGACAGGTGTCTCGAGAGGCGTATGCGTCGAGAGCAAAGAAGTTCACCGCCAGAGTCCTAGAAAGGCAGCTGACCAAATCCCGAGAACCAAAGACCCAGTCTCACAAGAGCACGCAAACTACGGAGCCAGGATATCGGGCGGTCACGATTATATAAATTTGGTGGGACGAACAACACACATCTTCTGAGCTAGCCGCACGATACTCGTTGCGAGCAGATCATAAAAATCAGTTCGTTACTTTGGGCTCTTCAGGACATATTTGGAAGGAAGAGTGTTTAAAGTCAGGGTCAGGGACACAGACTCGATCATATGTGAAATGAGAGCTGGGGTGCCACGAGGCAGCGTGCTCTACTCATTGTAGACCGCTGATATACCCAAGCCCAACGCTGACTGTATGGAGGCTCTACAGCTCAATGGACCATGAAGAAGCTGGAAATGGTCTACAGATGTACCTACAAGCAAATCCAAGTGCTGCAAAACCGAGCAATGAGGAAGATAACGAATTGCCCTTGGTACGTGCGTGGGTCCGCCCTCCACAAGGACCTAAATATACACACTGTGGAGCAGCAGATTGGCCTACACACCAGCAGGTACAGCGACAGACTCCTTAGTCATCGGAACCTGCTCGCCAGAAGACTCCTGCCAGCTAGACCGGTCAGACGCCTCAAGAGACTTGGGTTCGCTAAAAGAATCAGACATCCATAAATATGATCTCCAAGAAACTCCTTTTGCTGAAGGCATGAGGTTTGATTCAAATTCATATACAAAACAAGAGAGAACGCTATAGTCGGGTGCCCCGACTATCAGATACCCGTTACTCAGGTAAAAGGAGTGCGAAGGAGATGGAGATAGAAACTTTGATCACGCATAACTTTTTAACGAATGGTCCGATTTGAAAAATTTCTTCTACATTTCGATAGGTATTGATAAACACAATAAAACTGCATTTTTACTTTTCCGAAATATTTAAATTTTTAAAATCGTATATATTGTGGGCGTTAAAGGGGGCGTGGCACCTTTTTGAAACAAACTTGCGCTGCGTAGGAACTCCTAGAATCTGCATGCAAAATGCCAATCTTCTAGCTTTTATAGTTTCCGAGATCTCAGCGTTCATACGGACAGACAGACGGACAGACAGACGGACAGACGGACGGACGGACAGACGGACATGGCTAGATCGACTCGGCTAGTGATCCTGAACAAGAATATATATACTTTATAGGGTCGGAAACGCTTCCTTATAGCTGTTACATACTTTTGCACGAATACAATATACCCTTTTACTCTACGAGTAACGGGTATAACTACATTGTTAAGGTACTTAAAGACTGTACGGGTTTTATGCCTACAAATAAATAATATTAAAAAAAGTTTATGTTAACTCCCCACTTTTTAAAAGCTCCTATATTATTTCAGCCTTGTTCGCATATTACGTAAGTCCCAAAGTTTGCTAAACTCCAATGTTAGCTTCAACTTTGCTCATGAGGGCACCATGTTCAATACCGTTAGCCGAAACAGTTTAACCTATAACGTCTTCCAATTTTCAAATAATCCTCTAGCCATAAAAACGCATACTTGCTGCCCCAAAAGCCGTGTTCTAATGTCGCCATCGTTTTCAAATCCTTGAATATCATCGAGTGCTGTATTAGATTTCAGTCCTTTTTTATTTTATTTAATCACATACGATACCTGCTTCTTCACCTTTCTCACTCATTTCACCACCAATTTTCGTAAGGTTTTCTAATAAATCAGGTTGAAATCCTGGTGTCATATTTTTAAACAGAGCCTTTCGAGACTGCGTTCTTTTTGACGGAAGTTTTAAACAGGGACTGAAACCGATTGGAATACCGGTTCCGATTCCGGTTACGGTTCCTATAAAAATCTGTTAACGGTTCCGGTTCCAATTTCGGTTCCATCGAAAATTAAAATTTCGGTTTCGTTCCGATTCCGGTTCCGTAAGAAGGAAACGGTTCCGGTTTCGGTACCGGTACCGGTTCTCTTCAGTCCCTGGTTAGAACTGTACTATGATGAAATATTTTATGATTTAAAATCCGAGACTCATTCTCAAAAAAAGAATATCGGTTTCGGTTCCGGTTTCGGTTCCACAGTATGCCAAATAATCGGTTCCGGTTCCAATTTCGGTTCCATCGAAAATTAAAATTTCGGTTTCGTTCCGATTCCGGTTCCGTAAAAGGAAACGGTTCCGGTTCCGGTACCGGTTCTCTTCAGTCCCTGGTTTTAAACTTAAAACATAAATTTTGAACTTTTTCTGCGCTGTTGTATGAATTTGATTTCTTAAGTATCATTTTGCATATATCTTTTGCCTCTTCAGAAACCAGATTCATTTTATTTATTATGTTAAATATATTTATAAATTTTTTCTTGCTATTTCTCTTACTATTGCGCTTCATGGCATTTTTCATTAAAAAATTAGCTCTTCTCGATTTCTCTTTTTATTGGGTTTTATTGCAAGAAACATCTTGTAATTTTTATACCCTTGCAGAGGGTATTATAATTTTGGTCAGAAGTTTGTAACGCAGTGAAGGAGACGTTTCCGACCCCATAAAGTATATATATTCTTGATCAGGATCAATAGGGGAGTCGATATAGCCATGTCCGTCTGTCCGTCTGTTTCAATACCGTTTGCGAGCTCAGTTTAAAAGTTAGCGATCTGAAACTTTCACAATCGTCCTAAAACATGTGTACGCAGATCACGTTTGAAAATCGCCCCGATCGGTGTAACTCTTTTTATACCCTTGCAGAAGGTATTATAATTTTGGTCAGAAGTTTGTAACGCAGTGAAGGAGACGTTTCCGACCCTATAAAGTATATATATTCTTGATCAGGATCAATAGGGGAGTCGATATAGCCATGTCCGTCTGTCCGTCTGTTTCAATACCGTTTGCGAGCTCAGTTTAAAAGCTAGCGATCTGAAACTTTCCCACTCGTCCTAAAACATGTGTACGCAGATCACGTTTGAAAATCGCCCCGATCGGTGTAACTCTTTTTATACCCTTGCAGAGGGTATTATAATTTTGGTCAGAAGTTTGTAACGCAGTGAAGGAAACGTTTCCGACCCTATAAAGTATATATATGCTTGATCAGGATCAATAGGGGAGTCGATATAGCCATGTCCGTCTGTCCGTCTGTTTCAATACCGTTTGCGAGCTCAGTTTAAAAGCTAGCGATCCGAAACTTTCACACTTGTCCTAAACATGTGTACGCAGATCACGTTTGAAAATCGCCCCGATCGGTGTAACTCTTTTTATACCCTTGCAGAAGGTATTATAATTTTGGTCAGAAGTTTGTAACGCAGAGAAGGAAACGTTTCCGACCCTATAAGGTATATATATTCTTGATCAGGATCAATAGGGGAGTCGATATAGCCATGTCCGTCTGTTTCAATACCGTTTGCGAGCTCAGTTTAAAAGCTAGCGATCTGAAACTTTCACACTCGTCCTAAACATGTGTACGCAGATCACGTTTGAAAATCGCCCCGATCGGTGTAACTCTTTTTATACCCTTGCAGAAGGTATTATAATTTTGGTCAGAAGTTTGTAACGCAGAGAAGGAAACGTTTCCGACCCTATAAAGTATATATATTCTTGATCAGGATCAATAGGGGAGTCGATATAGCCATGTCCGTCTGTTTCAATACCGTTTGCGAGCTCAGTTTAAAAGTTAGCGATCTGAAACTTTCACAATCGTCCTAAAACATGTGTACGCAGATCAAGTTTGAAAATCGCCCCGATCGGACGTATATATCCTATAGCTCCCATAGGAACAATTGGATATATCTTGCAAGAATTTATGATATTTCGCGCAGTGTAAAAGCTATTGACATTAATCTTTCCAAATCGTATTTTTTTATGCATACCTTGATCAGGGTAAAAGCGCGTGGCGATCGGACGTCTATATCCTATAGCTCCCATAGGAACAATAGGGTAAAATCGGTTAAAATTTAATGATTTTTAGGATATTTCGCGCAGTGTAAAAGCTATTGACATAAATCTTTCCAAATCTTATTTTTTTATGCGTAACTTGATCAGGGTAAAAGCGCGTGACGATCGGACGTCTATATCCTATAGCTCCCATAGGAACAATAGGGTAAAATCGGTCCAAATTTGATGTTTTTCAGAATATTTCGCGATGTGTAAAAGCTATTGCTATACATTTTTTCAAATCGTATTTTTTTATGCATTCCTTCATCAAGGTAAAAGCGCGTGCTGATCGGACGTCTATATCCTATAGCTTCCATAGGAACAATACGGTGAAATCGGTCAAAATTTCATGTTTTTTAGAATATTTCGCGCAGTGTATAAGCTATTGACATACATTTTTCCAAGTCTTATTTATTTACGCATACCTTGATCAGGGTAAAAGCGCTTGCCGATTGGACGTCTATATCGTATAGCTTCCGTAGGAAAAGTTGTTAAAGGCTGCGAAAATATCCCTTTTTTCCCTATTTGTATATGACAATTTTGCAGTATATAAGCTATTGGCATAAAACTATGCAATTTATTTAATTTATTTATGTATACCTTGCTTAGGGTAAAAGTTGCTGCCAATCAGACAAGTACATACTACAGCCGCTATTTAAAAATGAAATTAATTACGTATAGCTAATCTTTTTATACCCTTGCAGAGGGTATTATAATTTTGGTCAGAAGTTTGTAACGCAGTGAAGGAGACGTTTCCGACCCTATAAAGTATATATATTCTTGATCAGGATCAATAGGGGAGTCGATATAGCCATGTCCGTCTGTCCGTCAGTTTACACTAAACAATTTTAGCAATTTCGGCTAAGTCTGCAACGGTATTAAAACTTCGGCTTGCCGAAGTTAGCTTCCGTCCTCGTTGTTTCTGTAAAACAACTATTTTTTTTTAATTTTCTGACAATAAGAATAATTTCCTAACAGCAGTGCACAAGGAGCAACAAAATTAGAAAAGCTAATATATAATTGCTCTGCACTATAAACTATAATTAGCATCTGACTGCCGTGCTTCTAAATTTAATGGGTTATATCACTAACCATACAACATATAGACTGGTCATTTCATACAAGCATAGAGTAAGAAACTATAATTTCTTACTCTATGATACAAGCAATATGGACACTCAAAAATCTTTCCGGGAGGCCCCAGAGCTGTTAGTGGCAGGCCCCAGACACTTCGTGGGCCTTCGGGTTTTTTTCCCTCTCATTCTTATTCTCATTTTGACGCTCGCGCGCTCATTGCGCGAGTTCAGTCGTTCAGTCGCAGAGACATAGAGTAAGAAACTATAGTTATAGAAAAGTTATAGAAACTATAGTTTATTGGAACGTATAACAAACCTTATATATAATAACGCATTTAATGTTTTTAGGCGTTGCGTAATTTGCTCTTCACCAGAAGAATATACGGTCTACTTCAGAATTCGACCATGCAAATTCTCCTAAATCTTTAAAGGGGTTGTTGTTTGCAGCGTCCTTGTATTTTTAGACTTCCGCCCAAAATTTGCTGGTGTTCTCTATAAATTCCCATTTAACAAGTTGAATTGTATCAATTTGGTAATTGATATCATCAATGTTTTCACATTCGAAATATTCCAAAACTTCGACAATGTTCTTTCTCATTGAAGGCCTTAGTATATTTTGAACGGAAAACAAATTTACACGTTTCATTATTTTAATATTCTCCGGCAGTCTAAAAAAAAGGGAGTTATAGATATGTACATACATATGTAACAATGATAACAATAACCATAATACCTTTCGCGAAGTTGGATTATTAACTCTTTTATTAAATCCATGCAAATTTGCCTAACTTTAGTATCTTGCGATTGAAATTGGGTCTTTGAGCTTTGTTTCGAAAGCATAGCCCAAATACAAATTTGGGAAATCATCATCATTTTCCAAATCATCTGTTAAAATGTTTATTTGACAATCAGGTGGTATTATTTTGGATGTAAGTGTATTTATCGCAAATATTACACCCGAAAGTAATTGGGTTGAGTTTCCACTTCGGCTTTGAAAGTTTTTGTTAAGGCTTTACATGTCTATTAGAATGGATTTCAAAAACACCAGATACAGATAATTTATTTCATCCTTATATAGACCGTTGAGAATGTGAGCCTTGTGGCTAATTCAAAATGGAGCTTTAACTCTGTCCACTTATCAACTATTCGGGAAACGGCACTCTCTATAGACAACCACATCGTATCAGATACTCTCGGTATTTGCAAAGGATTTTAACATGACAAATATTAAAATCGATTAGTACAATCTTGGAACATTTTAAAAATAAACATAAATAGTAAATACCCACAACAATTCTAAGCTCTACCATATCTGTCAACCGTTAATATATTAGTAATGGACAATCACAATTTTAATTTTTATTTTTAATTTTTATACCCTTGCGGAGGGTATTATAATTTTGGTCAAAAGTGTGCAACGCAGGATCGCGTCCTGAGATCATATAAGTATGCCCGTCTGTCCGTCTGTCTGTTTCTACTCGAACTAGTTTCTCAGTTTTAAAGATATCGAATTGAAACTTTGCAGACACCTTTGGTTCCTTTGTATTGTGCAGTATATAAGTCGGAACGCCCGGGATCGGCCGGAAATATCCTATAGCCGCCATATAATCGGAACTGCCATAACTTTGGTGTTTGTAAAGTTAGGAAGTTGGGATTTCTATGGGTTTTATTTTTGGCCAATTAATCCGACCTACCAAATTTCATAAGGATCGTCCGACTGTATTCCATATTACTGAACGATTGGAAATGCCCTAACTTTGGTTTTTTTAAAGTTAGGAAATTGGGATTTTTTATGGGTTTTATTTTTGGACAACCGATTCGATTTTGGCGTTTGCTGTTAGTGTCCGTCCCTGCGAATCCACTCGTTAAACTCGTCGTCGCGCAGCCAGGCATCCCGAAAATGTTTTTTGTAAATTTTAGGCATCTTATCTTAGAGTACGAATCTGTATAGATTAATCTGTATCAGTAAATTGGAATAGGTGTTTATAAAAAAGTTCAACATGATGAAGAAAAATAACCAAATGTCTAGTTTTTAAATAAGGTTGCTAAAATGGCTAAAAAGAAATAAATTAAAAGTGGCTAGATTTGTTGCTAATAACAATTCGAGAAAAAAGTTGCACATTTTTTTAAATGTTGCTAGATCTAGCAACTAAATAGCTAAATTGGCAGCTCTGCCTCAAAATAATTTGAGTTTTGAAAAATCCCTTTATGGAGATATTTTTGAATATAGGCAGTTTTCATGAATTCTTTTTTGAACAAAGAAAAACTATAGGTACTTCAAACTTTTTAGGTATATTTCTGATATATTAAAGATCATTTTGTAAACATTTAAAAATTTTAAAGCATTTTCGGAATTAGGACACAGGGCGACGTAGGCTAATGCGGGAAACAGGAGGAGTATAATTATGGAATGGACTACATTTGTCGAAATTTAAAAAAAACAAGAGAGAACGCTATAGTCGGGTGCCCCGACTATCAGATACCCGTTACTCAGGTAAAGGGAGTGCGAGGGAGATGGAGATAGAAACTTTGATCACGCATAACTTTTTAACAAATGGTCCGATTTGAAAAATTTCTTCTACATTTCGATAGGTATTGATAAACACAATAAAACTGCATTTTTACTTTTCCGAAATATTTAAATTTTTAAAATCGTATACAAGCGATTGTGGGCGTTAAAGGGGGCGTGGCACCTTTTTGAAACAAACTTGCGCTGCGTAGGAACTCCTAGAATCTGCATGCAAAATGCCAATCTTCTAGCTTTTATAGTTTCCGAGATCTCAGCGTTCATACGGACAGACAGACGGACAGACGGACAGACGGACAGACGGACAGACGGACAGACGGACATGGCTATATCGACTCGGCTAGTGACCCTGATCAAGAATATATATACTTTATAGGGTCGGAAACGCTTCCTTCTACCTGTTACATACTTTTGCACGAATACAATATACCCTTTTACTCTACGAGTAACGGGTATAAATACAAAATGGCGGCGGTTACCGAAAATTGTTTCACTTTTTCGATAAGCTATCTATGTAATTCTAGTTCATTAAGATTCGTCAAAAACTGATTGAGATGTGACGATGTGTGCTAATGCGGCAGTAATTGCCTCAGCCGCTGCCGCCACCGCCGCCGAAGGTGTCGCAACCGCCGCTGAAGTTGCCGCTACCGCCGCTGATGCTGCCGCTGATGGTGCCGCATCATTACGCCTTTTATAAGAACGCCTCTCTGATCGGCGCTTTCCACCCCTCCCTTGTTGGGTAGGGGGGGGGGGATAATACAGAGCTGGCCCCGTATATGCTGGCGGAGGGTACTGGGGTGGGTAATGAGGGGGTATGGGGCGGGATATGGGGCAGGATATGGGGCAGGATATGGCACGGGGTATGGGGAAGGATATTGGGGGACATAATTAAATCCATAATAGGGATTCATCTGTATAAAAAGAAGTAAATTAATAAAATTAACTTTTTTGAGTTTTTCTGGCTCGAGGTCAACAATTGAAAAATTTTTTTAAATAAAAGTTTTTAATTTTTATTTTTATTATTTCCAATATATTTCGGTTGCACTTCCACAACCGTCTTCAGGGCACTATAATCAACATAAAAACATAAAATAACATAAATTTAGTCAATAAAAAACAAAGTTTTAAAAATTGTTACACCTACATAATTTTACACGTCTGCACCGTCGGACGTGGAGATTCCCTGCAGTACCTTTTCATCACCTTTTAATCGCTTTTTCATCACCAAAAATTCATCACTGCTGATTAATCGGCGATGAAACTTCATACAAATTAGTGATGAATTTAACATTGGCATGTCCTAGGAGTTAATCAGTGAAAAATTCATCACTCTTTAATCAGTAATTCATCACTCTTTTTTCAGTTTTTCATCACTCATTAATCAGTAATTCATCACTCTCTCAGCTCATTTTATGGAGAGAGAGACGGAGTAAGAGAGGGAGATAGAAATTTTTCTGCGTTGCCTATGATCGGGGACTGAGAGTTTCGGCTCTGCCTGCGTCGCACTCGGCTCTGCCGACTTTGCCTTTGGCTCTGCCGGCGTCGCAGTGCGCTGCTGATTAAACAGTGATGAATTTTTGTAGTGATGAATTTTGGAACTGCAGGGATGTAACATTTCTATGGTGAAGCGTTTTTTGTAATGTTGTTCTTGTTCCAAAATAGTCGTTGCTTCAAAATTTGGTGAGTGACCGCTGGTTTTACAGTGGGCCATAAGTGCTGTTTTTTGTATATTAGCTTGGTGTCTTAATTTGAAGTCTGATCTGTGTTGTGATATTCGAGTTTTTAGTTTGGATTTTGTTGTTCCTACATATATACTGTCACATTTTTCATTTATATCTCCATTGCATGGTATTTTATATACCACATTGTTTTTGTCAAACATTTGTATTTTGGACTTGGTCTTGTTGAATATTGATCGTAGGGTATTGTTGGGCTTGTGTGCTATTGTTATTTTTGTTTATTGTAAAATTCTGACTTTTAAGGCGTTCTGATAGTCTTGGTATATATGTTACGGACATGTATTGTGTAGGTTCTCTACATTTTGTTTTTTGTTCCATGTTTTGGTGTCTTTTAATTAAAGTTCTAATTAGTTGGTTTGGGAAGTCGTTGTCCTTTAAAATTTGTCTTATTTCATTTTTGGTTTCTTCATGAAAAATGTTGTCCGAAATGGCTAGCATCCGTTGTATACAACCTACCGCTATACTGATTATCATTGTTTTAGGGTGTTTTGAGTTAAAGTTGATGATTCGTCCTGATGCAATTTTAGGGGTGGGGACAGAAACAAGAACGGCTGTTTGGCTTTTGTTTTGTTTACATTTTTTAGGACACTTGTTATACCCGTTACTCGTAGAGTAAAAGGGTATATTGTATTCGTGCAAAAGTATGTAACAGGTAGAAGGAAGCGTTTCCGACCCTATAAAGTATATATATTCTTGTTCAGGATCACTAGCCGAGTCGATATAGCCATGTCCGTCTGTCCGTCTGTCTGTCCGTCTGTCTGTCTGTCTGTCTGTCCGTATGAACGCTGAGATCTCGGAAACTATAATAGCTAGAAGATTGACATTTTGCATGTAGATTTTAGGAGTTCCTACGCAGCGCAAGTTTGTTTCAAAATGGTGCCACGCCCCCTCTGACGCCCACAAGCCACAAGCTGTGGCCACAGTTTTGATGCTATTATGAAAATTTTTTTTTATATGTATTTGTTTCATCAATACCTATCGATTGGCCAAATAAAAGTTTGCCACGCCCACTCTAACGCCCAAAAACCTATTAAACGCTTAAGCCTGGCCAGCGCCTACATTTCCGCCTTTCATGGCGTATACAATAGCGCCATCTAACGGATGATTTTGGAACAGCTGGCCAAGGTGCTCAACAGAGTCAACGTTAATTCTCGATAAGGATTTCTATTAAAGGAAATTGCGATGGCTTTTATTTGTCAATACCGAACTATATCCCAAGAACTATGAAAATCAAATCAAGTTTGCCAAATTGGAGGTGTTCCTGGGTACCGATTTTAACATACAAATCGGGAGCTGATTTGAGCGGCGAAAAACATACAAGAAGGCATATTTATATTAAGTTGTTTAGCTGAGTAACGGGTATCTAATAGTCAAGGCACTCGACTATAGCGTTCTCTCTTGTTTTGAATGTTATGTTTAATGACCTTTGGTTGATTTATTTTTTTAAGGTTCGCAGTGTAATTTTGTTTAATGTTGTTATTTAATGATTTATTTATTTATTTTTTTGTATGTTTGTTCTTAAAAGTCGCCGCTCGAATTATTTACCGATAAATATACCTGTGTTAAATAGTAGTTTTTAAACTTTTTCACAACTTAAAAAAATGAATTTAGGTTAAACTTCTAAAATACTTTTTATTTTTGTAAAAGCTAAATGGAGCAAATATACAAATCTGAATTTTTTATTTAAATAATATTTAAATTTTCAATTGTATAATTTTATTTATTTATTTTATTTTTTTCTTGTTTCTGTCCCCCCCTAAAATTCAATCGTCGGTAGGGTATGCAGGCACCATCCGCTCGCAGAACAACAACCAAAGCTGATTTGGTTTGAAGTTTTCTGAACCACTTAAAAGCAGTCGGTGTTTTTTTGTGACTCCGACTGCGATGTGCCCTGTTCGTATCTCAGTAGATTGATTTCTATTTATTGGAATACATGCATATAAAAAAACATTTTACTGCTACCACTGATATGAATTTGTAAACCAAAATGAAGTGTATGCTGAAATATTAAAAATATACTATAACATAAAATATTCTTATTTTGATCATTAACCAAATAGTGAATACGCCCATATTGTTAGGGTACCAAGTCTGAAAAGTAGCAAAAGACAACATATTCTTGCCGTACATACAAAGCCCAATTCAGGCGCAGAGCAACCTTCTTCAAAACGTCTCTGCCGTAGAGTAAGAAACTATAGTTTCTATAACTACCCTATGACATTGCTCAGTGGTCCCGTGGCCTCTTCTGAATCCAAATTGATATTCAGGAATGATGGCAAGTTCGTCCAAAATTGGCAACATCCTCTTCAGTAGTATTTTTTCAAATACTTTCGAAAATATTGTCAACAGACTAATGGGACGGTAAGATAATAGTTCAGTTTCTGTCTTGTTTGGCTTAAGAATCATAATGATTTCTGCACATTTCCATTGACTTGGGAAGTGGTCTAGCCTGAGAATACCGTTAAATACTTGAGTGAGAAACCGTATGCATTTTGGTGGTAGAGTTTTAAGAGTGATGCCGTCTATCCTATCCGGGCCTGGTGATTTTTTGTTGTTTAAGCATTTAATTTCTGTCACGACTTCGTCAAAGTGAATACTTTTAATAGGCAAGCTCATTTGACAGGGTGACCCAAGAAAGTTTTCTACTTCAGATTCTGTTATAGAATTGTTTATATCATTTGGCTGGAATACAGAGTGCAGGTGTTGTGCAAATGCTTCTGCTTGTTCATTATCAGTTCTACACCAGGTTCCATTGCTTTTGCGGATGATTATGTTTCTTTTTGCTGGTCTCTTTAGATATTTAGTTGCTCTCCACAGGTTATATTCTTTGTTGCAAGAATTAGGGTCTCAGTCTCGACTTATGTGTCAGGCTAACCGGTTGTGTTTATTTCAGAGCTCCCGTATTTAAAAAAAAAAAAGAAAAGTTTTATACAAAATTCTGTTTTCCTGTGTCTTTACGATTTTTCTTTTGACTTTCTTAACAAAACATTTGCTGGCCTTGCCTTCGGTTGGCAGGCCGGCTGATGCGGTTAACTTTGACATATCTTGACATACTCGGAGGTAGTAATATCAACAAATCATCGCTGCCAAACCCTGTTGGCGACCATAAACGTCCTCAAGCTCCATCCTCTGGCATGACCATACAATCACATTCTTCAAGTCAAGAAGGCTCTACCTACTTAGGAAACAACAATAGCTTTGCTATTTTGTCTGACGATGATGATGATTATACAATGACTTCCACTCATAATAATGAATCAATCAGCACCTCTAAACTTGGTCGTGGATTGTCTGAGCCTGTTGAAGCTAACTTGCATTCGGTGTCCCCACGCAATGCCTCTTCTCAAGCTAAAACCAAGAAACGTGATCCCCGTCCGCAACCCTTCCTTTTGAGGGGAATCACTGATTTTAGGCAACTAATTTCATTACTATCTTCTGTGACCAATGGTTTTCGCCTCAAGACAACTGGTAAATCTTCCTGTAGGATAACTGTGGATGACGGTAATGTTTACCGTGTAGTCCAGAAGCTTTTCAAGGATAATGGACTTTTCAGTTTAAAAATGAACGAGCCTTTCGAGTCGTCATCAAGGGACTTCACGCTTCCACTGAAATAGCCGAAATCACTGCAAAACTGAAAGCTCTGGGACACAACCCTCGGAATGTATTCAACCCCCCTGGTGAAAATAGGAAGGCGAACCGGGATATATTCTTTGTGGAGCTGGAACCAGCTAGAAACAACAAAAATGTGTATGATATCCAGACAATTGACTACCAGGTGGTTAAGTAGAACCGCAGCTTCAGAGAAAAGGTCCTTTAAGGTGTTTGAGATGTCAAGAATTTGGACATTCTAAAATTTTTGTTCACCCTTGCCAAAGTGTGCCAGATGCGCTGGTGACCATGAAACAAAAGACAAGGAGCGGTGCTTGGCCATAAATGAGGAACAACTCAAGTGCATTAACTGTGGTTCTAATCATAGTGCGTCTTCCCGTCGATGTCCTGCCTATTTAGAGGCTATTGAAAGACGTAAGCCCACTGGTTCTGTAGGGCGTAGACCCACTGAAAAACGTACTTTTAAGCCTGCCATGCCCCCGGCTCAAAATGCTTGGTTTTCTACGCGTCTTCCTGCATCCTTAAGTCAGACTTCGCCAACGGTAAATTCACATCCAAGTGAAAAGACCTCCTTGATTGAACAACCTTCTCAGGACAGGCTTCTGCAATTTATTAATGGATTAAGGAAGCAACAAGAGGCTGCTGCGATAGCCCAAGCGGCTGCAATTGATAAATTGTTGTTACGCTTTGATCAAATGATGTCAGTAATGACGACCACACTACAAATGTTACAGAGCGTGATTTCTAAGCACGCCAATCTATCAGGGTCAACGCAATGCGATGACTAATTACGGTATAAATATCGTTATTTGGAACGCCAACAACTTAGTTGGCAAATCACTCGAGATTGAGCATCTCCTCCAGGAACGCAACATTGACATTTTATTGATCTCAGAGTCACATTTTACCAGCCGTTCATTCTTCCACATTAATGGATATGCTGTTCACTCTGCCAACCAGAGTTGTCGATCATCAGTGGTGGTGCTGCTGTCATCATCAAATCCTGTTTAGATTATCACCTAAGTGCCACAATATCAGAGCCTCACCTGCAAGCAGTTGCCATAAGTTTGGTCACTGGGTTTGGCAGAATTTCATTTGGTGCTGTCTACTGTCCACCTGTCACCGCCTTTCTTGGACGACTGAGGAATATCTGCGTCTGTTTGGCTCTGTAGGTAGCCGCTTTCTCAATGGAGGTGATTGGAATGCGCACCACAGTTTCTGGGGGTGCATGCGATCATGCCCTCGGGGAAACACCCTGATGTCAGTTATTGCTGACTCAAATATGCAGATTTTGGCTACTGGCGGACCCACTCATTTTCCTTGGATCAATGACCACCTCCCGACGGCTATTGATTTTGCTGTGTACAAAGGCATCCCGTGCAACCACCTTACAATCTCAGAGTGTCCGGGACTTTCCTCTGATCATATTCCGCTCCTGATATATTTTTGCGTGGCTGCCTATACGATCGTCACCAAATCAAGGCTTCTTCCTCGGGGCTCGGATCTTAAAAGATTCAGTGCGCAACTTACTGCTCTGACTCAGGAGCAACCTTCTCTTCTTTCTGTGGACGACGTAGATTCCTTTGCTCAGGTCTTAGTTGAACAGATCCATCAAGCTGCCCCTCCTCCTAGAAGCATACCTATTCCTCCTCCATCTTGGGCTTATTCAAAGCCAGAAATTGCTGCCATGGCCAGAAAAGGTCATGCACTTCGCCGTGTCTGGATGAGGACGAGGCATACCATCGATATGGCAAGGTGGAAGGCTACTGTATCAGAGCTAAGGAAAGTCCTCCGTTCGGCCAAGTCAGAATTTTTTATAGACAAGCTCAGTGCAATTGATCCTAACCAGAATCACGGATTTGCGTTTTGGAAATGCACCCGCAACCTTTAAAGACAGCCGCTTCAGAGGTTTTCCCTTAAACGTGGTGATGGGACTTGGGCCCACAGTGATTCCGAGATTGCTGAAGTATTTGCTGATGATCTTGAAAATCGCTTTACTCCATTTGAATTTGCAACAAGCGATGAAGTCCAGACAACAATCTCTAGGCTAGGACTTTCATTTGGTCCTCCTGTTACTGTCCGTCCAGTAAACGAAGATGAAGTACGTGGTCATATAAAGCGACTGGTTACTACTAAAGCTCCTGGCATGGACGCGATTGATGGAAAAGTAGCAAAGGCTCTGCCTAGCTCTGTCATTGCACAGCTCTGTCTCCTCTTTAATGCTTGCCTGGACCTTGGTTATTTTCCATCACCTTGGAAACGAGCATTAGTTACAATGGTGGCAAAAAAAGGAAAAGACCCATGTTGCCCGGAATCTTATAGGCCGATTAGTTTGCTGTCCACTTTCTCCAAGATTTTTGAGCGGATCATACTTGGTAGACTTCTAGCTATTAACGCCTTTGAAGACGCACTTCGAACCACCAGTTTGGTTTCCGTAGTCGCCATAGTGCTATCGAGCAAGTGCACAGAGTAATTAACCATGTCCTGGGGGCTTTCGAAGACCACAAATACTGCTCAGCCGTTTTTCTCGATGTTCGACAGGCCTTTGACAGGGTTTGGCACGAAGGACTGTTCTACAAGCTAATGCCGCTTTTGCATTCGTGGACACCGTTCTGGACTTCGCCCAATTCGTGCTGGTGTCCCGCAGGGAAGCGTCCCTGGCCCGGTCCTGTATACAATTTACACTTCGGATCTTCCAAACCCAGTTGCTCGTGATACACTCCTGGCCACATATGCAGATGACACTGCATTTCTTGCAGTTGGTAGCACCACTACGTCTGCGTCCCGACGTGTCCAGACATTCTTAGACGAATTTAAGTGCTGGGCCTCTCGATGGAACATTGTGCTTAATGTTGACAAAACGCAACATGCCACTTTTGCTCTCCGCCCTGGCCGTTCGCGTAGCCTTTACATTGATGGGAATAGGCTCAAGCACGAAGATAAGGTGACGTACCTCGGAGTTATCTTAGACCGTCGCCTTTGTTGGAAGGGACGAATTGATCGAGTTTGTGGATCAGCAAGAACAAAACTTGACAAAATGGACTGGCTCCTTCGTCCAGGCTGCGGCCTATCCCTTGAAGCTAAGGTGCGGCTTTTTAAGGCCATTGTCCTCCCAACCTTAAACTGGGGAACCACGTTTGCTCACACATGCAAACTGTCTGGCAAGACATCTTGCAACACCACTGGGTCGACGGCGTCACCGCAGACGACACCCGGCAGACTTATGGATTCTCGGCCGTGACAGACACGGTCGCCTTCTGTAATAACACATTTTGATTAACTTTTGACCACACCTGATTTGCTCAAGAATGGAGCACCCGTTACCCGCTTGTTTTGGGATCTTTAGAAAGTCCATCCTTGTGAGGCGTGTTCAATAAACTATAAAAAAAAAAAAAAAAAATTAGGGTCTAAATTTCTCAGATATGCAGCTAGAGATTCATTTCGTAAATTTGACAGCAGTTTTTTGAGCTCAGATGCAGCTTTGTTGTATAACCTTTTGTCAGCAGGATAGTGGGTTTCTTGCCAACGTTTTCTCAGGGGTCTTTTTTGACGAATTTTTTCTCGAAGTTCGGCAGAGAGGTACAATTGGTTTGGTGGTTGGTTTCTGTGGGTGTGATTCGTGTTAATGTAGCTCGCTTTGTGAATTGTATTTGTGAAAAGCTCCACAGCATTGTCTATTTCCTCTCCTGTTTTTAACGAAATATCTAACTTATGGCGTATTCTAGGTAGCTTTTAAACGCGTTAATGTCTGTGGAAGCAGATATGACTTTATACGGCTATATGAGCTATTGTGCTATAGGTCGCTATTATCGGAGAGTGATCTGAGTTAAGATCGAAACTTTCCATTATACGCATGTGTGATTGTGGGATACCAAAGAATGCTACGAAGTCAATCAAGTCTGGGGTTTTTCGACTATCTGTGGGCCAGTATGTAGGCTTACCAGTTGAGAGAGTTGTTATACTATTGTTTCGTATGCATTTGTATAACTCGGATCCCTTTGGGTTAATAAGTCTGGAGCCCCTCCATGGGTGTTTGGCTTTGAAGTCGCCTCCAACAATAAACTTTGTTCCCAGTCCCTGAAAAAAGTTCTTAAAATCAAGCTCCTTTATTGTAAATCTTGGTGGAAGATATATTGCTGTGATTGAGACGTCTGCATGGATGCATTTAATCTCAATTGTGGCAGCCTGTATAGCATTTTCTCTAGTACTGTCCATGATTTTAAATTGCAGACCGTTCTTAACGAGAATTGCTGCTCCTCCATGGGTTCTATCAGACGGATGATCAGCTCTTATTGTGTCATATCCAACTACTTTAAAAAAAGATTTACTGGTGAAGTGTGTTTCTGAAACAAGCATGATGTCGATTGCATTTGTTTTTAAAAATAAAGATATCTCATTAACATGGTTGGAAAGCCCATTGGCATTCCATATTCCTAAGTTTGGACTTATTTGCATAATTTATTGACTAGTAACATTATCATGTTAAGTAAGTTATTGGTGAGTTCAAATTGTTTTTCTAAAAGATGTTCTATTCTTTCTAGAGAAGTATTTGAATTACTATTTCCTGCAGTAACCAACCGATCTTCCTTCAGCTTTACATCTTTGCTTAAAGTTAGAGAACCAAGCGTTCCGTGCAAACCATGCAGGTAATAGAGGGCAACAATCCGGATTTAGAAACGTGCCTTCCCAAAACTTACCACATTCACAACCAACCCGACCACAGCCAAGCAGGCCACAGTGGTCATTCCCCATTAATAACCAGTATCAAAATCCTATAGTTCCACCTAGACAAAATAATAATATGTTTAATCAACCACGACCCCAGTTCTACAATAACAATCAAATTCAACCAGTCCCACAATATACTGCAGTACGACCCTCAGGAAACTTTCCCCCGGCTCGACCTTTGGCTCTAAAGCCACAATCACGACCAGAACCCATGGACATAGACAGGAACATGCAATCGAAACATATTAAATATATGAACAAACCCCTACGTTTTGAAGCTGGTAAAAGACCACCAATGCCTCTAAACGAAGACGTAAAAAAATCCAGAAATTTTAATATTCAAGCAGCCCCTCACACTTCTGCAGAAGTAGAAGATGAAATACCATCCCTTTACGAATATAACGAAACCATAAAATCACAGGACGAATCACAATCTGAATATCCTGAATCCCTAACAGAATATTCTGAATCCATAAACCAAGCCGACCAACAATACCAATATGATTATACCTACCTTCATTTTTTAGACTAACAAACTCCTCATTGCCATATTTTGAATGCAAACTGAGGAGTGGAGAAATTTTAAAAATATTAATTGATACCGGTTCAAATAATAATTACATCTTGCAAAAATTCGTTAAAAATCCTATAAAAAATAAATCCCCGTTTGACGCCATCTCGGTTGTCGGAAATATTAAAATTACACATCACAAAACAGCCAATTTATTCAACGACCCTAATACAATAATTAAATTTTTTTTATTACCAACTTTAAAAACATTTGATGCCATTTTGGGAAACGATAGCTTAAAAAATTTAGGAGCAATAATTAACACTAATACCAAATCTATGCACTATGAGAAAACAATCAATATGAAAGAAAAACAAGAAAGAACGCTATAGTCGAGTGCCTTGACTATTAGATACCCGTTACTCAGCTAAACAACTTAATATAAATATGCCTTCTTGTATGTTTTTCACCGCTCGAATTAGCTCCTGATTTTTATGTTAAAATCGGTACCCAGGAACACCTCCAATTTGGCAAACTTGATTTGATTTGCATAGTTCTTGGGATATAGTTCGGTATTGACAAATAAAAGCCATCGCCATTTCCTTTAATAGAAATCCTTATCGAGAATTAACGTTGACTCTGTTGAGCACCTTGACCAGCTGTTCCAAAATCATCCGTTAGATGGCGCTATTGTATACGCCATGAAAGGCGGAAATGTAGGCGCTGACCAGGCTTAAGCGTTTAATGGGTTTTTGGGCGTTAGAGTGGGCGTGGCAAACTTTTATTTGGCCAATCGATAGGTATTGACGAAACAAATACATATCAAAAAAAATTTTCATAATAGCATCAAAACTGTGGCCACAGCTTCTGGCTTGTGGGCGTCAGAGGGGGCGTGGCACCATTTTGAAATAAACTTGCGCTGCGTAGGAACTCCTTAAATCTACATGCAAAATGCCAATCTTCTAGCTTTTATAGTTTCCGAGATCTCAGCGTTCATACGGACAGACAGACAGACGGACAGACAGACGGACAGACAGACGGACAGACAGTCGGACAGAAGGACATGGCTAGATCGACTCGGCTAGTGATCCTGAACAAGAATATATATACTTTATAGGGTCGGAAACGCTTACTTCTACCTGTTACATACTTTTGCACGAATACAATATACCCTTTTACTCTACGAGTAACGGGTATAAAAATTCAAAGCTGTAAATTTAATTATTCCTCGGACAGATCATCTTACTGGGACACAAAAATCAGATGTTAACCAACTTATTCAGAAATATCCGAATCTATTTGCCGAACCACACGAAAAATTGACTTACACAACAAACGTGAAAGTTGAGATACGCACAAACACTGACACATCAGTCTACTCGAAATTTTATCAATATCCAATGGCACTCAAAGACGAAATTGACCGACAAATAAAATAACTTTTAGAAACCAATATAATACGACCCTCTAGATCGCCTTACAATTCACCAGTGTGGATTGTACCAAAAAAATTAGATGCTTCCAATTTCTTTACATAGGAATATAGAATGGTAATAGATTACAGAAAACTAAATATTGTTACATAGCAGACAGATACCCGATACCAGACATAAATGCAGTTCTTGCACAACAAGGAAATAATAAAATGTTTTCTGTGTTAGATCTCAAAAGTGGGTTCCATCAAATTTGTTTAAAAGAAAGCGATATAGAAAAGACAGCCTTCTCCGTGAATAACGGAAAATTTGAGTTCACAAGACTTCCATTTGGACTGAAAAACGCACCATCCATTTTTAAGCGTGCCCTAGACGACATTCTCAGGGAACACATAGGGAAAATCTGTTATATTTATATCGATGACATAATTGTCTTCAGTCCAGACGCACAATCTCATTCAAAAAATTTAGATACAATATTTGAAACCTTAAATAATGCAAACATAAAATGCGAATTGGATAAATGCGAATTTTTCAAAAGTAAAGTTGAATTTTTAGGATTTGTAATTTCAGACAAAGGAATAGAAACCAATCCAGCAAAGGTAGAGGATCATCGCTAACTACCCCATTCCCAAAAACGTTAAGGAATTAAGATCTTTCCTTGGACTGTCAGGGTATTACAGACGTTTTATTATGGGCTACGCTGCACTAGCAAAACCACTCACCACATTGCTTAGGGGCGAGGATGGGAGAATTTCGAAGAAAGCTTCATCGAAGAAATCTATTCATTTCAATAATGAAGCCATTCAGGCCTTTAATAAATTAAAAAGCACCCTAATCTCAAAAGACGTAATACTACCATATCCAAATTTTAACGAGGAATTTGTGTTGACAACAGACGCCTCCGATCACGCAATCGGAGCAGTACTTTCACAAAAGGACAGACCTATAGCTTTCACATCAAGAACACTATCTCAAACCGAAGAAAACTACGAAACGGCAAAGAAATAAATGTTTGCCATTTTATGGGCAGTAAGAACACTTAGAGGATTTTAACCAAGGTTAAAATCTATACTGACCACGAACCACTTACACACGATTGTAATTGGAAGGGAGGGATAGCGATCAAGAGATGGAAATCAGATCTTGACGAATATAATAAAGAATTACTTTATAAACCCGGAAAGGAAAACATAGTGGCCGATGCTTTGTCTAGGATCCACATAAGCAATCAAATTAACTCATTAACAGCAACACAACACAGCGGGCAGAGCTCTGGTCATAACCTCATCCCCAGCGTCGAAGTACCAATAAATGCCTTTAAGAATCAGATTTTCATTTACAAAGAAAACCCCCCTGCCTACAAATTTACTATTCCGTTTCCCACCTTTCATAGACACGTTATAACTCGACCTGAATTTCAGAATATTGATCTTATTGAAATTTTAAAAAAACATTTAAATCCGGCAATCCTAAATGAAATTTTCACATCAGAAGATATAATGGGAGAAAAATATTATTTCCCCAACATGTAACAAAAAATATTAACATTAGTCAAACAATGCAGGGTATGTAAAGAAGGCAAATATGATAAACATCCCCCCAATCCAGAAATTAAAGAAAGCCCAATTCCTGAATAACCTGGACACATAATCCACATTGACATCTTCTCAACAGAAAATAAATTAGTATTGACCGCAATAGATAAATTTTCCAAACTAGCACAGGCAAAAACAAGAGAGAACGCTATAGTCGGGTGCCCCGACTATCAGATACCCGTTACTCAGGTAAAAGGAGTGCGAGGGAGATGGAGATAGAAACTTTGATCGCGCATAACTTTTAAACGAATGGTCCGATTTGAAAAATTCTTCTACATTTCGATAGGTATTGATAAACACAATAAAACTGCATTTTTACTTTTCCGAAATATTTAAATTTATATTTAAATAAAATCGTATATAAGCGATTGTGGGCGTTAAAGGGGCGTGGCACCTTTTTTGAAACAAACTTGCGCTGCGTAGGAACTCCTAAAATCTGCATGCAAAATGCCAATCTTCTAGCTTTTATAGTTTCCGAGATCTCAGCGTTCATACGGACGGACAGACGGACAGACGGACAGACGGACAGACGGACATGGCTAGATCGACTCGGCTAGTGATCCTGAACAAGAATATATATACTTTATAGGGTCGGAAACGCTTCCTTCTACCTGTTACATACTTTTGCACGAATACAATATACCCTTTTACTCTACGAGTAACGGGTATAATTATAAAATCCAAATCCACTGAAGACATTAAAAAACAGTTACACGAAATAATATTCTACTATGGAGTACCCAAGTTTGTAGTAATGGATAATAAAAAAGCTTTTAATTCAGCATCTATTACCTTCATGATGAGAGATCAGTTAAATATATACATTCGACCCTTTCGGAAATAATGAGATGCCTTAAAACCAAACAAATATAAAACACCTTTGAAGAATTATTAGACAGAGCCATTTATTAATACAATTACACAATACATTCAGTAACGAAGAAAAGACCTTTAGAAATTTTTGTTTGGAAGAAATATTAATACCGACCCAGAAAAATATGAAAAAAGCAGTTTACATTATCACACTCTGACACACGAAATAATTCAATCACTTTCTGCTCTAAGCACACTTACCTTAACAACAAAAAGCCGTCAAGCTAGGTAAATAAATATGATTGGCTCAGCTTGGAAATATATCGCAGGTAACCCAGATCACGAAGATTTAGTTATGATAGAAGGTAACCTCAATAATTTAATTAAAAATAACAACGACCAAATTATTATCAATAATCAGCTTCAAGACAGAATAAACAATTTAACAACCACTTCCAATATGCTAGCAAATTCAATTCAAAAAGACAGATTTTTTAATAATGACATTGCGTCGAGCTTGCAAACGCAAGTTAGACTTATGAAAGAAGAAATAGGAAACATTAAATTTGCAATACAATGGGCTAAAATTAACGTAATTAATACTCTTTTATTAAACGAACCTGAACTTAACGAAATAAATAAAATATCTCAAAAAAATAACATTACCTCTTTTTCAATTGAGGAAACACTGAAATTTATTGATGTGTCTGTCTTACATAATAAAACAACCATAATTTACCTAATAAAAATACCTGAACTCGAACCAACCAAATATGAAAATCTTCTTTTAAAGCCTGTCATCAGAAACCAATTAATAATACATTTAGAAACTAATGAACTTTTTGTATCAAACAATGTAATACTAGGCCTACCCCATGATTGTAAAACTTCAAACTTTGTTAAAATTTGTAAAAAAGGAAAAATTGTTAATTTAAGAAATTCAAAATGTATTTCAAAACAAGTGATAACGCTATAGTCGAGTGCCTCGACTATTAGATACCCCTTACTCAGTTCAAATTATCAATTTGAATTCGGCGATCTCTTAGAGCTGGCAGCTTTACAGCACGAGCATCAGCACGAGCGCTTCTTTTGCGCAGGCAGCTTTTGTCCTGCACCAACAGCTGTGTTTATGTTTATGTTTTTGAGTGCAATGCTTACATACATACACACATACGCCATTGTTTGACTCAGACCTCCAATTTGGTTAACTTGATTTGATTTGCATAGTTCTTGGGATATAGTTTGGTATTGACAAATGAAAACCATCGCAATTTCCTTTAATAGAAATCCTTATCGAGAATTAACGTTGACTCTGTTAAGTACCTTGGCCAGCCGTTCCAAAGTCATCCGTTAGATGGCGCTATGAAAGGCGGAAATGTAGGCGCTAGCCAGGCTTAAGCGTTTAATAGGTTTTTGGGCGTTAGAGTGGGCGTGGCAAACTTTTATTAGACAATCGATAGGTATTGACGAAACAAATACATATCAATTAAAATTTTCATAATAGCATCAAAACTGTGGCCACAGCTTGTAGCTTGTGGGCGTCAGAGGGGGCGTGGCACCATTTTGAAACAAACTTGTTCTGCGTAGGAACTCCTAAAATCTACATGCAAAATGCCAATCTTCTAGCTTTTATAGTTTCCCAGATCTCAGCGTTCATACGGACAGACAGACAGACGGACAGACGGACATGGCTAGATCGACTCGGCTAGTGATCCTGAACAAGAATATATATACTTTATAGGGTCGGAAACGCTTCCTTCTACCTGTTACATACTTTTGCACATATACAATATACCCTTTTACTCTACGAGTAACGGGTGTAATAACAGAACTTGTCGAGAAGTCAAAATTTGTCTGAAGAGAGAATACATATTTAATTGATAATTGTTCAAAGCCACATATAAAGAAAGGCAAGCGAGCCCCAAAATTTAGTTGTCTGTTGAAGTTGATCGAATTCGCATTTCCCGTTTATAAACAAGCTCAAATTAAAAATGTTTTTTTTTGGCAGCAATTCTTAACTACTTGTTCATTCATATGGGTGAATTTAATTCGGAAATCTCCCCGGATCTATCACAATACCAGAAAAATGGCAACCGATATTTTATCTTCGAGAGCGATGTTGAGTTGAATTGGACCGATGCTGAAAAAGCCTGTCAAGAAAAAGGAGGACACTTAGCGACCTTAAAAGACAGGGAAGAGTTATTCCGCATTATATATGAAATCGACAGTTTAAAATTCTACTGGCTGGGCATCAACGATCATGACAATAAAGGCGATTTTATTTCATTGGCTTCCGGCAAGAGAGACCCTTTTTTGTATTGGCAGGAATACGAACCATCGTACATGGACGTCGAAAAGAACTGTGTTTCTTTGTTTAATACCAGAATGTTCGTTAGGGATTGTAATTTTCAAAGCAATTTTATTTGCCAGGCAGATAAAGAATTTTAGTAACTCAAGAAAAATAAAGAACTTTGAAATGTAATTTTAGTCTTTGTACTATAATGTTTGATTTAATTTGTATTTAAAATATAAAAAGAAATTGTAAGACAAAATTGTAAAAATCTATTACTTTGTAATCTTTTGGAAATGTGAATAAATAAATAGAATTATGTACATATATGCAACTAAAACTATTTCTAATACTAATACTTTGTGCTATATTTCTTATTTGTTTCTGTTGCTGTGTTATTCATAAATATTCTAAGCACAATCCTATGACAAGCAGAGATTACAAACATAAAGGTTATCTGGGATCAAATTTATGAAGAGAATATTACGAATTGTCGAGAGCTCGAACTTCGTCTGAAGATAGAATCCATATTTAATTGATAATTGTTCAAAGCCACATAGAAAACAAGAAAGGAAAGCTAACTTCGGGCGGAGCCGAAGTTGAAATACCCTTGCAGAATATTCTGTAAATTATATTCTCCAAAATTATTAATATGATGCATTCTTAACACTCATAAAAAATCCCAACTTCCCAACTTTAAAAACACCAAAGTTATGGCATTTCCAATCGTTCAGTTATATGGCAGCTATAGGATAAAGTCGGCCGATCCTTATGAAATTTGGTAGATCGGATAAATTGGAGATATATAAAACCCATAGAAAATCCCAACTTCCTAACTTAACAAACACCAAAATTATGCCATTTCCGATTAATCAGTTATATGGCGGCTATAGGATATAGTCTGCCGATCCTTATCAAATTTGGTAGGTCGGCCAAATAAAAAACCCATAGAAAATGCCAACTTCCTATCTTAACAAACATCAAAATTATAGCATTTCCGATCAATCAGTTATATGGCAGCTATATGATAAAGTCGGCTGATCCTTTTCAAATTTGGTAGGTTCGATTAATTGGCCAAATATAAAACCCATAGAAAATCCCAACTTCCTAACATAACAAACACCAAAGTTATGGCATTTCCGATTAATCAGTTATATGGCAGCTATAGGATACAGTCCCGGCCGTTCCGACTTATATACTGCGTGCAAAGGAAAGAAGGGTGTGTGCAAAGTTTCAATTCGATATCTTTAAAACTGAGATACTAGTTTGCGTTGAAACAGACAGACGGACAGACAGACGAACAGACGGACATGCTTATATCAACTCAGGAAGTGATCCTGATCAAGAATATATATACTTTATAGGGTCGGAGATGTCTCCTTCACTGCGTTGCACACTTTTGACCAAAATTATAATACCCTATGCATGGGTATAAAAATGAAAGCTGAAATATGCAACACAAATATTTAGCCACACTTTTGCGGCCGCAATGCGAACAGAGATTGATTTTGGCGGATTTGTGGAATGCCGAAATAGCGCAGAAGCTACGGCAAATTTTATAGAAAAAAAATAAATAAGTTTTTTGATTGCCTCAATAGCCATTTTTATATGAAAGAAACCCATACAGATCTGGAATGCAGAAAAATAATAACGTACAAAAATACCTCGTGGAAATGAGGAAGTATTTTGGAGAATTTAAATATCCACAATTATAAATATTTTATATATCAACCGCGAAATTGAATCAAGACCCCTTAGAAAACCTATTTTATTTAATAAGGGCTCGCGGAGCAACAAATAATAATCCAACGATGTATGAATTTAACATCCTAATGTCATAATGCTATCGATGAAAATATTAACATCCACATCAGTATGTGGTAATTGCGGGCCAGATGAAGATACAATGTTAATAAATGTTGTCCAGGACTGCAGCTTAAACAAAACTTGCAATGACATAAAAACAGAAGAAAGTACCGATTTCGATATGTTCTCAGAGATAAAACGGAAATTGAGCATATTTTTGATATTGCAAAAGGTAAAGAATTTAATAGCAATGCCTTGCGATATTTTGCGGGCTATATATTGTTCAAATTTCTGCAAAAAAAGAGTGCGGCTTGTGTTCTGATCTATTAAAAACAAATATAGACAATATATAATATTTAAAAAGAAATATTTTACAAAAATCGTTATATAAGAAGAATAAAACAAAAAATTATACATTCCTGTATACTCGCCACTGAAAAGTCCAGTATTTATTCAAATTGGTTTTCGGTTACCCATTCCTGTTATGAACACATGATGAAAATGCTAGATGGATTTATTTTAATTTTAAGCCTAGTATCCTGATCGACGAAAACCGTACGCCAGTCATGAGAGAGAGCGAGAGGCAAACAGCTGGCGTTCACTTTTCGTCGTGCCTTTTTTTCACGTTGGTCTCCTGTTCGACGAAAAAAATACCAGAAAATTCCATAGCGTTGCCAGTCTGCGGAAATGAACTTTGGGTGAACCCTAGCGCAAAGATTAAAAAATTTAATCTTTCGGCGTGCGCTTCTCACTGACCATATTAAAAAAATGGAGGAAAAAATCAAAAAACCCGCAAAAGTCAATTGCAGGAGTTTACATGTGAGGACAAAATAACATTAATACTTCTGGGGTGCCTCTTGTCAGAGCAAAATGTTTTATATGTCAAAAATTTACGAAAAACACAATAAAAGTGCAGCTATGAACTTTAAATTAGCAAATAATTATCAGTAAATTAAAATAAGCAACTGTTAAATTTAAATTGAATTGTTTTTTAATTTCTTTGTATAGCGGCAGACTTGTCTTGCCAAGGTATTTGATAATATCTTTTAAAGGCTCTTTCCCGCAAATACGATATTTGAATTTTAACTGCTTGTCAACAAACCCAGCTGATTGACAGTACGACCGTAGCACGCTTATATCTGATGAACTATCAAACTTTTGGTCACACTGCAAAGATTAAAGTTTTTACGCTAGCATAATCGTTTGTCGATCAGGATACTAGGCTTTACTGAGGAAAATAAGTAAATGGCTTACAGAAAAAAATGTATACCATAGAAAAAGCTGTATCAACAGCTGGTGCAAGAAAACTAAAAGTACTGAAACAGTATATAGTTTCTTATAAAATGTTTAATTTATTTGTAGGTATAGGAGGTATTGTTAGGTGGGGAACAAGCAGATGTTCAAAGCATTTTGATAGTTGACTCGTAAGTCTTCATGAATACTCCATCGCAATTGCAATGCACTATGGGGAATTTCGTCGAATTTTTGGAATAAATGTATTTTTTAAAAGAATGCCGATTTAAAATTTTTTTGTAAGCCTAGTATCCTGATCGACGAAAGTCATGAGAGAGCGAGAGGCAAAAAGCTGGCGTTCACTTTTCGCGAAGCTTTTTTTGACCTAGTTTTCCAGTTCGACGAAAAAAATACTCTAGCGAAAAGAATTCAAAATTTAATCTTTTGGCGTGCGCTTCTCATTGAGAATTTAAAAAAGTGGAGGGAAAAATCAGAAAACCCGGAAAAGTCGGTTGCTGGAGTTCAATAGTGAGTCGCGCCCAGAATTTTGGGACTTTTCGAATAAAAACCATTTTAATGCAACATTCATAAAAAGATCGTGGGAGGAAATAGCCTGGGAAATGGACAAATATGGTAAGTTATAATTGTACATTATTAAATATTTGTTAACGTGGACATATACAATATTTATGTTTAGATAATAGTTGCAAGCTGGCGTGGAAGTCTCTGCGGGACAGTTACAAGTACCACAAGTGCAAGCAGCCAAAGAGTGGAACTGCTGGAGGAGACCCACTGGAGAATCCAACAGTCGGTGCAGAGTGGGATTTCGCCCCGTGACAGACACGGTCGTCTTCTGTAATTACACATTCTTATTAACTTTTGATTGGCTATGACCACATCTGATTTGCCCAAGAATGGAGCACCCGTTACCCGCTTTTTTGGGATCTCTAGAAACATAGAGTAAGAAACTATATAGTTCCTTACTCTATGATAGAAATAATTCCAAGGTCCATCCTTGTGTGGCGTGTTCAAAAATCTTATATATATATAAAAAATAAAGTGCTTCCTGCCGGACTTATCCACGCAGAGGCAGTAGGTTCTGGCCAACAATTTTTTTACAATATACTAATATAATATATTTTTAACAGAACAACCCAATCTTTGTTTTCGGAGAGCGACGGGGCCCAAGCAGTGGACTTCTCCATTGACGAGTCTCAAGACCCTATCGAAGTTGGCTTTTTGGAAGCGGAAGCGGCGCTGGAGGTCGGGCTGCTTGAGGTCCAAAAGGAACTGTATTCCTATATAAGTTACCCAATTTCTATTAAATAATATTATTTCTTATAAAATATTCCTATACTTTCAAAGGGTGGAGGAAGAAGGACCGCCAAGAAGCGAAAGGTGGAGGAAACACCAGCAGCCAAAATGTGCGACATGCTGGGCAACTTCCTGGAGCAACATCAAAAGGCTTCCCTTCCCACTCCTCCAAGGCCGGTATATGCCTACTGGGAGTCGATTCTAAGCACGTTTCCTCCGGAACATGCTGCCGAAGTCGAAAGGAAGATGACCCAGCTTATGTGTGAGGAGAAAGACGCCAGCCAATAATTCGTCAATAAAAAGAAAAAAAATTAACATAGCAATATAACTTTTATTGTTTTTTTAATTTCTTTGTTCACCGGTAGACTCGTCTTGCCAAGGTACTTGAGAATATCGAGCGCTTCCGTTTAAATATTCTTTAAGATTGTTTCGAACCTCCTTACTGAAGTCTTGTGGGCGACCTCGTCGGCAGGGTCGCAAGTCGGTCAGGACAGTGCTTGGTATCTCCTGCATCGAGTAAGTTGCTGGACTCTCCCGCATCAAAAAATTATGCAAGGCACAACAGGCTACAATGATTTTTTGAGTTTTGCATGGATTGCTTAACAAAGTTTGTTGTACAGCTGCGAATCCCAAATGCGTTCTCAATGCAACGTCGAGCCCGACATAGCCTGTAGTTAAAAATCCGCTCCTCCCTATGCAGATCCTTGCCGCTATACGGCTTCATGATGCGCTTATGAAGGGGGAATACATCATCACCAACAATGTAAAAAGGGGTTCGATGGCCGTTTATAACATTGTCCTCCGGAAAGGGCAGCTGGTCTAAGAACAACTGTTTGCCAAGATCGCTGTGGGAGAACGCATTCATGTCTCCTTCGCTACCAAAAGCCCCCACATCATTGTAGGTGAAGCGATAGTGATCGTTGCAGATTGCCATAAGCACAATCGAATGAAAGCCCTACATTACAAACGATGTTGTTATTAAATTCTACTGACATTTAAAAATAACTTACCTTATAATTATAAAAAAGGCTTCCGCTATTTGGCGGGCCTTTTATCGCCACATGCTTTCCGTCGACTGCTCCAATACAATTAGGAAAGTTCCATTCGTCTTCGAAGCCTTTAACCCACATCAGCATATTCTCCGTCGTCCACTTGGGGAATTCATCCCGCAACGCAGTCCAAATGGCAATAGACACCTGGAGGAGAATCACTCCAAAATGTTGCTTACTGATCCGATAAGTTGATCCAATGTGGCGTTGCAGGTCTCCAGAGGCAAGAAATCTAAATAAAAGGATACAAAATATAAATATATTGTTATCTAAGACTTGGCTTGTTTCGGTATAAGGTACTGCTCCACCATTCCAAAAAGAGTGTTTTTTAGAAACTAGTTTCCTACTCTATGCTATAAAAAACATAGAGTAAGAAACTGTATAGAGGTTTCATTTGCTCTGCCCGAGCCTCTGCCGAAGCTCTGCTGAGAGCCATGTTCGAAGCAAACTTCTTCTAACTTCGGTTTCTCACCACTTCTAACATGTGCGAAGCACAAGCAATAGTATGGGGAGTTTTCGCACCTATCCTTAGGAATAGGAGCGAGCAGTGCAGCAATACGAATTCACCATGGGCATGGATTCAAGCTCGATTCGAACAAATGAAAAACTCTCTTTTTTTTCGTTTTTCCCCTAAGTGGCATCACTGGCAAAGTCACTCGAGAGCGCGGGCAGAGCAAATGAAACCTCTATATAGTTTCTTACTCTATGTTTAAAAAGCATACAAGTTTTTTATGTATAAGTTCAATGTCTAAAGCTGGTCACATTTTACAAGCCCACGCGGAAAACGGACGCAGAAAATGTAAGTAAAAAATTTTGTTTTTTACTTTTTATCCATTTATTTTTTATATACAGATGACTCCTTATTATGGAAACTATTATGCGCCACAGCTGCCCCCCAATATCCTTCCCCATACCCTCCCCAATACCCACCACAATTTGTATCGGTGGCACACCAGATAATGCCTGGACCATATCATTACCCTGCCCCTACCCATCAAGGGAGTGGCAGAGTCCGGAGGTCAAGGAGGCAGCCGTGTACATCGCACCATAGAAATAAGTTTCTTACTCTATGATATAGTTGCTTACTCTATGAACCGGCGAAGAAGGTCACGTGCTCTTCAAAAATGTAATCTATAATTTACAACAAGTGTTCTAAACCAAACCTGACCATCCACTCAATTTATTTAAAACAGTTATTTTAATTTTTTGCTTACTGCAGCAAAGTTTAAAAAAAGGTTTAAAACGGGGATACATCCCCATAAACAAAAATGGCGCATTCAGCCAAGGGTAATCCCTTAGGCTTAGATGCAGTCATTACAAAACGCCCCAAACTTACCACAATTCAAAAAAAAGGAGACCAAACGAAGACAAAGTTAATAAAGAGATGGAAGTAAGTATAGAGATGGAAAATGCGGAAACATCAGAGAATGTAACGGATTCATATGAAACTAACAAAAAGAAGGGAAAATGACATGGATAATAACAATGGCGATGACAAAGCAAACGCAAGCAATAAGGAAAAGTCTATACAGGTATTTGAACATCCTTTTTACTCCTTTTTTTTATATCGTATATATCGACAAAATGACAGAAAACGGTGACAAATTAAATAGACAAAACAGGAAAGCAATTAATGCATTAGAACTTAATGTAATTCTATTGAATCTAAAACTAAATAAACTAATAAAAGTGAACAAAATTGGCTACGGGCGCTGCAAAGCGGAATGATTTAATAAAATCAAATTAAAAAAAATATATGGGTAGAAACATAAAATATTAAAACATTTTATTTGCAAAACCGGAATCATTTTTCAAATCCCCACAAAATTTTCCTTACCTAAATTAAAAGAATTAATTTCATCGCCAATTACCATCATTGATATTATCCGACTAAACAGAAAAAATGAAAATAAAGATATGATACCACTTCCAGGGTTAAAACAATCTTTGAGGGTGCACAAATTCCGGAGGAGGTCATCTTCCTATATCATAGCATAGAGTCAT
This sequence comes from Drosophila fuyamai, assembly GCA_018153365.1. Taxonomy (NCBI): domain Eukaryota; kingdom Metazoa; phylum Arthropoda; class Insecta; order Diptera; family Drosophilidae; genus Drosophila; species Drosophila fuyamai. The sequence continues at coordinate 145,753 of JAECXW010000599.1, read as the reverse complement.
AGAGTAAGAAACTATATAGAGGTTTCATTTGCTCTGCCCGCGCTCTCGAGTGACTTCGTCAGTGATGCCACGTAGGGGAAAAACGGAAAAAAAGAGAGTTTTTCATTTGTTCGAATCGAGCTTCATTCCATGCCCATGGTGAATTGTTATTGCTGCACTGCTCGCTCTTATTCGTAAGGATAGGTGCGAAAACTCCCCATACTATTGCTTGTGCTTCGCACATGTTAGAAGTGGTGAGAAACCGAAGTTAGAAGAAGTTAGCTTCGAACATGGCTCTCAGAAGAGCTTTGGCAGAGGCCCGGGCAGAGCAAATGAAACCTCTATATAATTTCTTACTCTATGCCATAAGCATCGATTCAAGCTCGATTCGAACAAATGAAAAACTCTCTTTTTTCCGTTTTTCCCCTACGTGGCATCTCTGGCAAAGTCACTCGAGAGCGCGGGCAGAGCAAATGAAACTATATATTGATTTATTGATTATTTTTTATTTTTAATATACAAGGTTAATTTTTAAGAGCAATTTTATTTCTACGAAAATATTGTTCATTAAAATTAAAAAAATATATATAAATGCTTTTATAGTTGTGGGGTAATGTTTATTTTGCATATCCAAACATATACACATGCAAAAAAGGTATGCGTACAAACTCGATGCCTAACTTTGATCGCTAAAAAAACATATTAATATAATAAATATCGACTTAGATTTTTTCTATATTGTTGACACGTTTATTAATTATATTTTTATCAAATTTGTATTTTCCACTTCGTGGAAAAAATCGCAATGGGCAAGAAGACAAAAGAAATTGATCCCGATTTAAGAAAATGGATTATTAAACTCCAAGATGAGGGGAAACTCTGCGGGAAATATGGAAAATTGTTGGCAGAACTCATTCTTCTATACAAAGAGTGCTCCAAAATTATAATTTGAACTGCGCGGAAGAAGCCTTTAATATCGCCGACAAACAAGAGAAAGCGAACGGATTTTGCCAAAAAATTTGCCCAGAAGCCTGCAGAGTTCTGGAACAAGGTCCTATTTAGTGATGAGAGCAACTTCTGCATTTTTGGCATAAAAGGGCAGAAACTCGTGGTACAGCGCTGGACGTGCAAAATCTTGCTCCAACGGTTAAGCATGGTGGTGGTGGTGTGATGGTATGGGGGTGTATGGCCATAGAGTAAGAAACTATATAGAGGTTTCATTTGCTCTGCCCGCGCTCTCGAGTGACTTTGTCAGTGATGCCACGTAGGGGAAAAACGGAAAAAAGAGGTTTTTCATTTGTTCGAATCGAGCTTGAATCCATGCCCATGGTGAATTCTTATTGCTGCACTGCTCACTATTATTCCTAACGATAAGTGCTAGAACTCCCCATACTATTGCTTGTGCTTCGCACATGTTAGAAGTGGTGAGAAACCGAAGTTAGAAGAAGTTAGCTTCGAACATGGCTCTTAGCAGAGCTTTGGCAGAGCAAATGAAACCTCTATATAGTTTCTTACTCTATGATAACACACACTTTGATCACACTTCACCATAGAGTAAGAAGCTATATAGAGGTTTCATTTGCTCTGCCCAGGCCTCTGCCAAAGTTCTGCTGAGAGCCATGTTCGAAGCTAACTTCTTCTAACTTCGGTTTCTCACCACTTCTAACATGTGCGAAGCACAAGCAATAGTATGGGAATTCTCGCACCTATCCTTAGGAATAAGAGCGACCAGTCCAGCTGCAGAATCTCACCATGGGCATGGAATGAAGCTCGATTCGAACATTTGCAAAACTCTCTTTCCGTTTTGCCCCTACGTGGCATCACTGGCAAAGTCACTCGAGAGCGCGGGCAGAGCAAATGACGCCTCTATACATTATTACTCTATGACTTCACAATCCGACGCCAAAGGAATACGATTTCAAATTGGAGCAAGATTGTATCATAGAGTAAGAAACTATATAGAGGTTTCATTTGCTCTGCCCGCGCTCCGAGTGACTTCGTCAGTGATGCCACGTAGGAAAAACGAAAAAAGAGTTTTTCATTTGTTCGAATCGAGCTTCATTCCATGCCCATGGTGAATGTTATGCTGCACTGCTCGCTCTTATTCGTAAGGATAGGTGCGAAAACCCCCATACTATTGCTTGCTCGCACATGTTAGAAGTGGAAAACCGAAGTGAAGAAGTTAGCTTCGAACATGGCTCTCAGAAGAGCTTGGCAGAGGCCCGCAGACAAATGAAACCTCTATATAATTTCTTACTCTATGATTGTATGGGAATAGGCAAGGAGGAGAAGGAGAATCAAGAAAAGTAAGTAAAAATTGTTGTTAAATTTAATTAATTTATTTTATTGGTTTAAATTATGGGCCTCAGCAAAGTTTTAGTTCGCATCCAAATTATTTTCTTTACCCTGCGCTGCTGTGAGTTTTTAGTTGATCAGGTTGAACATAGATTAGCCAGCTTGGCAGCTAAATTATTTTTGAGGTGCTTCGTCAGAAACTGCAGTTTCATTAAGTGATTGATTTGGAAATCGAACCGCAAATCCTGAAACTTTATGTTTAATTCAGTCACATGTCTTGAAATTTTTTTGTGAAAAATTTACCTGCACATATGTAAGGGGAAAAGAAAAGCCAAAGAAGTTTATACTGTTTATTAATTTTATATTTCAAATACTGTTTCGGAAGACACCACTCTTTCTCATCAGCGATCTGTAAGGACTTTCTCATAGGCTGGGATAGACTTCAGTCCGGCCAGAGTCCTCTACAGTTAAATTTGTAGAAACTCAGGAGACGAAACGGGACTGGGAGTTGCCGCCGGGATTTTGTTTTAGAGATCACGTGGCCTGGGTCTCCGCCTCTACGTAGGGAAGATCGCTCGAAGGCGACACAAATTAGCACGCGGGGTTTCATCTGTGAGCGAATGCGCGGGTGCACGTGAGGTATTGGCAATACATTACGCGTTTCCCAGTTCAGCGGGCGTTCGTATTGTGTAGAGAAAACCTCGGAGACGCAATCCGAGAACTTAATCGACTCGAGTTAACACGTGGGATTTCGACTGGGCCTCAGCGTGGGCGATGGGCGATAGCTTTTCCTGTCCGGCAAGCGTTCGTATTGCGCAGAGAAAGCCTCGGAAGCGCAATACGGGAACTTGTCCGACGCGAATGAGCACGTGGACAGCCTCGTCGTCCGCGTTGCGTAGAGAAAACAAACCTCGGAAACGCAACTCAGAAGCCTTCTGACCCGAAAAGCCCCTCCGCGAAATTCAGTTTGATTCCCAATATTCTAATTCTAATTTTTTCCCTAACCTGAGCTTTTCTCCAGTCTGGTAGAAGTTCGTATTACGTAGAGAAAATAAACCTCGGAAACGCAATACGGTAACCTAGCCCACCCGAAAAGCACTCCGCGAAGTTCACTAAATTTTATTACCAGGACTTGGGGGCTTATTTTCACAAATTTATCTTCCTTTTATTAAGTCTTTATTCTCCCTAACCTTCGCACTCAGTATTGTCTGTTTCTGATCTCTGTTTCTTATCTTACTTCGGAGCTTGGTCTGATGTTGCCGTCCGCGGGTTCCTTTCACTGTTTTCCTGCTGATCCGTCATAGAGTAAGAAACTATATAGAGGTTTCATTTGCTCCGCTCGGGCCTTTGCCAAAGCTCTGCTGAGAGCCATGTTCGAAACTAACTTCTTCTAACTTCGGTTTCTCACCACTTCTAACATGTGCGAAGCACAAGCAATAGTATGGGGAGTTTTCGCACCTATCCTTAGGAATAAGAGCGAGCAGTGCAGCAATAAGAATTCACCATGGGCATGGATTCAAGCTCGATTCGAACAAATGAAAAACTCTCTTTTTTCCGTTTTTCCCCTACGTGGCATCACTGGCAAAGTCACTCGAGAGCGCGGGCAGAGCAAATGAAACCTCTATATAGTTTCTTACTCTATGGGTCCGTTTAGCTCGGCTGCCGCAAAAAAATCAGAGCGATCTCAGCCGATCGCTATTCCATGTCGACACGCTTTTGCCCTTTACAGCACGCTCGCGCCATTAACAGCACTAAGCTTGCCCTTAACAGCACCCGCGCTCGTTCACGGGTGATTGTGATACCTTATCGATACTATCGGCATTCGCCCCGAATGGCCAGCTGATCGATCTTGCTTATCAACACTGGCAACCTCGCGCGCGCACATTTGAAACTAGGATATATTAGGTTTTAAGCTTAAATATATATTTGGAATCTTAACATATAGTGAGACCTTCAATGGCTGGAACATAATAATGCCTTTAATGGCTGAGATGCTGGATTTCAAGTGGGGAAGATGAGAGGCGCCTTAAGCGTCCTCACAGATCTTTCCTTTTCAAAAGACGGTAGATCGGACAGTTTGTAAAAACTGCCGAACAATTTAAAATGATAACTTAAATTAATTAGAAAAATAAAAGAGAATTCTTACCTATGTTGTAAATTGTTAATTTTTGTTGTTTTTGGACAGTTTTTGTCAGTAATCATGCTTCTTTTATATGCTCTGCCAACTCAGTCTTTAAGTTTTTGGTTGGCGTCCCATTTTACTGTGCTTGTATAATAACACTTTCAGTAAATGCTTTAATTTACTTTTCCTGTGCTTGGCGCATGGGTCAGTAGGAGCAAACCAATAAGGATATATTTTATTGGTTTCTTCTATGTATTTCAGTTCTAAGAATTCGGAAATATTTCGTCGGTTTGGACGTTCCTTAAATTCCGTATCAAATATATAAACATGATGCAATGTTATTTCAAACATTGCATCAGAAGGATTTTTTAAATATAGTTCATGGAAACTGTAATTTTTTGCTTGACGAACTGTTCAGTTTTTGATTTCATATCATCAAGGCAAGCCAGAGATCTTGTGCATTTGGGGCAATTATCTGCATTTAATTTTTTTAAAATAACGTAGCCCAAGAAATATCTTATATTCTTTAACTTTTTCTTTTAACTTTTTGTTAGGGCAAAAACTTTCTCTTGGTTCTATAGCCAATTGAACTACTGCATTAACTACTTGAACTACTGCTCTTTCTGCACAGCTTTCCAATTCTATTTTGCTTTTACAATCTAAGGAAATGTCAGAATCTGAATACAATTTGTATTCTTTAGTGTGTGCTCATTTATTATTTTTGTAGCCCACAAATTTTTCAAAGCATATAATAAATGCTGTGCTGATGGATTGCTAAAATTTCCAAACTTGGATCTTAGCAACCCAAATAAATTTTCCAATGGATCTTGCTAAAACCGATTTAAACGAATACATTGTATGCTTTCACTTTTCAAAAGTTTATCATATACGTTTATAATTCTCTGACAGCTTGCTTTTAGTTTTATAACGCAAGTTGCAGTTGAATTTTTTTTTATCCAAGAAACTCATGAAATTTTCCAGCTTGGATTTCATGTCATTATCTGAACGATAGGTGCCTTCATTTAGACGAAACGGGACTGGGAGTTGCCGCCGGGATTTTGTTTTAGAGATCACGTGGCCTGGGTCTCCGCCTCTACGTAGGGAAGATCGCTCGAAGGCGACACAAATTAGCACGCGGGGTTTCATCTGTGAGCGAATGCGCGGGTGCTCGTGAGGTATTGGCAATACATTACGCGTTTCCCAGTTCAGCGGGCGTTCGTATTGTGTAGAGAAAACCTCGGAGACGCAATCCGAGAACTTAATCGACTCGAGTTAACACGTGGGATTTCGACTGGGCCTCAGGGTGGGCGATGGGCGATAGCTTTTCCTGTCCGGCAAGCGTTCGTATTGCGCAGAGAAAGCCTCGGAAGCGCAATACGGGAACTTGTCCGACGCGAATGAGCACGTGGACAGCCTCGTCGTCCGCGTTGCGTAGAGAAAACAAACCTCGGAAACGCAACTCAGAAGCCTTCTGACCCGAAAAGCCCCTCCGCGAAATTCAGTTTGATTCCCAATATTCTAATTCTAATTTTCTCCCTAACCTGAGCTTTTCTCCAGTCTGGTAGAAGTTCGTATTACGTACAGAAAATAAACCTCGGAAACGCAATACGGTAACCTAGCCCACCCGAAAAGCACTCCGCGAAGTTCACTAAATTTTATTACCAGGACTTGGGGGCTTATTTTCACAAATTTATCTTCCTTTTATTAAGTCTTTATTCTCCCTAACCTTCGCACTCAGTATTGTCTGTTTCTGATCTCTGTTTCTTATCTTACTTCGGAGCTTGGTCTGATGTTGCCGTCCGCGGGTTCCTTTCACTGTTTTCCTGCTGATCCGTCATAGAGTAAGAAACTATATAGAGGTTTCATTTGCTCTGCTCGGGCCTTTGCCAAAGCTCTGCTGAGAGCCATGTTCGAAACTAACTTCTTCTAACTTCGGTTTCTCACCACTTCTAACATGTGCGAAGCACAAGCAATAGTATGGGGAGTTTTCGCACCTATCCTTAGGAATAAGAGCGAGCAGTGCAGCAATAAGAATTCACCATGGGCATGGATTCAAGCTCGATTCGAACAAATGAAAAACTCTTTTTTTTCCGTTTTTCCCCTACGTGGCATCACTGGCAAAGTCACTCGAGAGCGCGGGCAGAGCAAATGAAACCTCTATATAGTTTCTTACTCTATGGGTCCGTTTAGCTCGGCTGCCGCAAAAAAATCAGAGCGATCTCAGCCGATCGCTATTCCATGTCGACACGCTTTTGCCCTTTACAGCACGCTCGCGCCATTAACAGCACTAAGCTTGCCCTTAACAGCACCCGCGCTCGTTCACGGGTGATTGTGATACCTTATCGATACTATCGGCATTCGCCCCGAATGGCCAGCTGATCGATCTTGCTTATCAACACTGGCAACCTCGCGCGCGCACATTTGAAACTAGGATATATTAGGTTTTAAGCTTAAATATATATTTGGAATCTTAACATATAGTGAGACCTTCAATGGCTGGAACATAATAATGCCTTTAATGGCTGAGATGCTGGGTTTCAAGTGGGGAAGATGAGAGGCGCCTTAAGCGTCCTCACAGATCTTTCCTTTTCAAAAGACGAAACAATTTAAAATGATAACTTAAATTAATTAGAAAAATAAAAGAGAATTCTTACCTATGTTGTAAATTGTTAATTTTTGTTGTTTTTGGACAGTTTTTGTCAGTAATCATGCTTCTTTTATATGCTCTGCCAACTCAGTCTTTAAGTTTTTGGTTGGCGTCCCATTTTACTGTGCTTGTATAATAACACTTTCAGTAAATGCTTTAAATTACTTTTCCTGTGCTTGGCGCATGGGTCAGTAGGAGCAAACCAATAAGGATATATTTTATTGGTTTCTTCTATGTATTTCAGTTCTAAAAATTCGGAAATATTTCGTCGGTTTGGACGTTCCTTAAATTCCGTATCAAATATATAAACATGATGCAATGTTATTTCAAACATTGCATCAGAAGGATTTTTTAAATATAGTTCATGGAAACTGTAATTTTTTGCTTGATGAACTGTTCAGTTTTTGATTTCATATCATCAAGGCAAGCCAGAGATCTTGTGCATTTGGGGCAATTATCTGCATTTAATTTTTTTAAAATAACGTAGCCCAAGAAATATCTTACAGCATAACGTTCTTTTAACTTTTTGTTAGGGCAAAAACTTTCTCTTGGTTCTATAGCCAATTTAACTACTGCATTAACTACTTGAACTACTGCTCTTTCTGCACAGCTTTCCAATTCTATTTTGCTTTTACAATCTAAGGAAATGTCAGAATCTGAATACAATTTGTATTCTTTAGTGTGTGCTCATTTATTATTTTTGTAGCCCACAAATTTTTCAAAGCATATAATAAATGCTGTGCTGATGGATTGCTAAAATTTCCAAACTTGGATCTTAGCAACCCAAATAAATTTTCCAATGGATCTTGCTAAAACCGATTTAAACGAATACATTGTATGCTTTCACTTTTCAAAAGTTTATCACATACGTTTATAATTCTCTGACAGCTTGCTTTTAGTTTTATAACGCAAGTTGCAGTTGAATTTTTTTTTTATCCAAGAAACTCATGAAATTTTCCAGCTTGGATTTCATGTCATTATCTGAACGATAGGTGCCTTCATTTAGACGAAACGGGACTGGGAGTTGCCCACGGGATTTTGTTTTAGAGATCACGTGGCCTGGGTCTCCGCCTCTACGTAGGGAAGATCGCTCGAAGGCGACACAAATTAGCACGCGGGGTTTCATCTGTGAGCGAATGCGCGGGTGCTCGTGAGGTATTGGCAATACATTACGCGTTTCCCAGTTCAGCGGGCGTTCGTATTGTGTAGAGAAAACCTCGGAGACGCAATCCGAGAACTTAATCGACTCGAGTTAACACGTGGGATTTCGACTGGGCCTCAGCGTGGGCGATGGGCGATAGCTTTTCCTGTCCGGCAAGCGTTCGTATTGCGCAGAGAAAGCCTCGGAAGCGCAATACGGGAACTTGTCCGACGCGAATGAGCACGTGGACAGCCTCGTCGTCCGCGTTGCGTAGAGAAAACAAACCTCGGAAACGCAACTCAGAAGCCTTCTGACCCGAAAAGCCCCTCCGCGAAATTCAGTTTGATTCCCAATATTCTAATTCTAATTTTCTATCTAACCTGAGCTTTTCTCCAGTCTGGTAGAAGTTCGTATTACGTAGAGAAAATAAACCTCGGAAACGCAATACGGTAACCTAGCCCACCCGAAAAGCACTCCGCGAAGTTCACTAAATTTTATTACCAGGAATTGGGGGCTTATTTTCACAAATTTATCTTCCTTTTATTAAGTCTTTATTCTCCCTAACCTTCGCACTCAGTATTGTCTGTTTCTGATCTCTGTTTCTTATCTTACTTCGGAGCTTGGTCTGATGTTGCCGTCCGCGGGTTCCTTTCACTGTTTTCCTGCTGATCCGTCATAGAGTAAGAAACTATATAGAGGTTTCATTTGCTCTGCTCGGGCCTTTGCCAAAGCTCTGCTGAGAGCCATGTTCGAAACTAACTTCTTCTAACTTCGGTTTCTCACCACTTCTAACATGTGCGAAGCACAAGCAATAGTATGGGGAGTTTTCGCACCTATCCTTAGGAATAAGAGCGAGCAGTGCAGCAATAAGAATTCACCATGGGCATGGATTCAAGCTCGATTCGAACAAATGAAAAACTCTCTTTTTTCCGTTTTTCCCCTACGTGGCATCACTGGCAAAGTCACTCGAGAGCGCGGGCAGAGCAAATGAAACCTCTATATAGTTTCTTACTCTATGGGTCCGTTTAGCTCGGCTGCCGCAAAAAAATCAGAGCGATCTCAGCCGATCGCTATTCCATGTCGACACGCTTTTGCCCTTTACAGCACGCTCGCGCCATTAACAGCACTAAGCTTGCCCTTAACAGCACCCGCGCTCGTTCACGGGTGATTGTGATACCTTATCGATACTATCGGCATTCGCCCCGAATGGCCAGCTGATCGATCTTGCTTATCAACACTGGCAACCTCGCGCGCGCACATTTGAAACTAGGATATATTAGGTTTTAAGCTTAAATATATATTTGGAATCTTAACATATAGTGAGACCTTCAATGGCTGGAACATAATAATGCCTTTAATGGCTGAGATGCTGGGTTTCAAGTGGGGAAGATGAGAGGCGCCTTAAGCGTCCTCACAGATCTTTCCTTTTCAAAAGACGAACAATTTAAAATGATAACTTAAATTAATTAGAAAAATAAAAGAGAATTCTTACCTATGCTGTAAATTGTTAATTTTTGTTGTTTTTGGACAGTTTTTGTCAGTAATCATGCTTCTTTTATATGCTCTGCCAACTCAGTCTTTAAGTTTTTGGTTGGCGTCCCATTTTACTGTGCTTGTATAATAACACTTTCAGTAAATGCTTTAAAATACTTTTCCTGTGCTTGGCGCATGGGTCAGTAGGAGCAAACCAATAAGGATATATTTTATTGGTTTCTTCTATGTATTTCAGTTCTAAAAATTCGGAAATATTTCGTCGGTTTGGACGTTCCTTAAATTCCGTATCAAATATATAAACATGATGCAATGTTATTTCAAACATTGCATCAGATGGATTTTTTAAATATAGTTCATGGAAACTGTAATTTTTTGCTTGATGAACTGTTCAGTTTTTGATTTCATATCATCAAGGCAAGCCAGAGATCTTGTTCAGCGGGCGTTCGTATTGTGTAGAGAAAACCTCGGAGACGCAATCCGAGAACTTAATCGACTCGAGTTAACACGTGGGATTTCGACTGGGCCTCAGCGTGGGCGATGGGCGATAGCTTTTCCTGTCCGGCAAGCGTTCGTATTGCGCAGAGAAAGCCTCGGAAGCGCAATACGGGAACTTGTCCGACGCGAATGAGCACGTGGACAGCCTCGTCGTCCGCGTTGCGTAGAGAAAACAAACCTCGGAAACGCAACTCAGAAGCCTTCTGACCCGAAAAGCCCCTCCGCGAAATTCAGTTTGATTCCCAATATTCTAATTCTAATTTTCTATCTAACCTGAGCTTTTCTCCAGTCTGGTAGAAGTTCGTATTACGTAGAGAAAATAAACCTCGGAAACGCAATACGGTAACCTAGCCCACCCGAAAAGCACTCCGCGAAGTTCACTAAATTTTATTACCAGGAATTGGGGGCTTATTTTCACAAATTTATCTTCCTTTTATTAAGTCTTTATTCTCCCTAACCTTCGCACTCAGTATTGTCTGTTTCTGATCTCTGTTTCTTATCTTACTTCGGAGCTTGGTCTGATGTTGCCGTCCGCGGGTTCCTTTCACTGTTTTCCTGCTGATCCGTCATAGAGTAAGAAACTATATAGAGGTTTCATTTGCTCTGCTCGGGCCTTTGCCAAAGCTCTGCTGAGAGCCATGTTCGAAACTAACTTCTTCTAACTTCGGTTTCTCACCACTTCTAACATGTGCGAAGCACAAGCAATAGTATGGGGAGTTTTCGCACCTATCCTTAGGAATAAGAGCGAGCAGTGCAGCAATAAGAATTCACCATGGGCATGGATTCAAGCTCGATTCGAACAAATGAAAAACTCTCTTTTTTTCCGTTTTTCCCCTACGTGGCATCACTGGCAAAGTCACTCGACAGCGCGGGCAGAGCAAATGAAACCTCTATATAGTTTCTTACTCTATGGGTCCGTTTAGCTCGGCTGCCGCAAAAAAATCAGAGCGATCTCAGCCGATCGCTATTCCATGTCGACACGCTTTTGCCCTTTACAGCACGCTCGCGCCATTAACAGCACTAAGCTTGCCCTTAACAGCACCCGCGCTCGTTCACGGGTGATTGTGATACCTTATCGATACTATCGGCATTCGCCCCGAATGGCCAGCTGATCGATCTTGCTTATCAACACTGGCAACCTCGCGCGCGCACATTTGAAACTAGGAAACTAGGTTTTAAGCTTAAATATATATTTGGAATCTTAACATATAGTGAGACCTTCAATGGCTGGAACATAATAATGCCTTTAATGGCTGAGATGCTGGGTTTCAAGTGGGGAAGATGAGAGGCGCCTTAAGCGTCCTCACAGATCTTTCCTTTTCAAAAGACGAACAATTTAAAATGATAACTTAAATTAATTAGAAAAATAAAAGAGAATTCTTACCTATGTTGTAAATTGATAATTTTTGTTGTTTTTGGACAGTTTTTGTCAGTAATCATGCTTCTTTTATATGCTCTGCCAACTCAGTCTTTAAGTTTTTGGTTGGCGTCCCATTTTACTGTGCTTGTATAATAACACTTTCAGTAAATGCTTTAAAATACTTTTCCTGTGCTTGGCGCATGGGTCAGTAGGAGCAAACCAATAAGGATATATTTTATTGGTTTCTTCTATGTATTTCAGTTCTAAAAATTCGGAAATATTTCGTCGGTTTGGACGTTCCTTAAATTCCGTATCAAATATATAAACATGATGCAATGTTATTTCAAACATTGCATCAGATGGATTTTTTAAATATAGTTCATGGAAACTGTAATTTTTTGCTTGATGAACTGTTCAGTTTTTGATTTCATATCATCAAGGCAAGCCAGAGATCTTGTGCATTTGGGGCAATTATCTGCATTTAATTTTTTTAAAATAACGTAGCCCAAGAAATATCTTACAGCATAACGTTCTTTTAACTTTTTGTTAGGGCAAAAACTTTCTCTTGGTTCTATAGCCAATTGAACTACTGCATTAACTACTTGAACTACTGCTCTTTCTGCACAGCTTTCCAATTCTATTTTGCTTTTACAATCTAAGGAAATGTCAGAATCTGAATACAATTTGTATTCTTTAGTGTGTGCTCATTTATTATTTTTGTAGCCCACAAATTTTTCAAAGCATATAATAAATGCTGTGCTGATGGATTGCTAAAATTTCCAAACTTGGATCTTAGCAACCCAAATAAATTTTCCAATGGATCTTGCTAAAACCGATTTAAACGAATACATTGTATGCTTTCACTTTTCAAAAGTTTATCACATACGTTTATAATTCTCTGACAGCTTGCTTTTAGTTTTATAACGCAAGTTGCAATTGAATTTTTTTTTTATCCAAGAAACTCATGAAATTTTCCAGCTTGGATTTCATGTCATTATCTGAACGATAGGTGCCTTCATTTAGACGAAACGGGACTGGGAGTTGCCGCCGGGATTTTGTTTTAGAGATCACGTGGCCTGGGTCTCCGCCTCTACGTAGGGAAGATCGCTCGAAGGCGACACAAATTAGCACGCGGGGTTTCATCTGTGAGCGAATGCGCGGGTGCACGTGAGGTATTGGCAATACATTACGCGTTTCCCAGTTCAGCGGGCGTTCGTATTGTGTAGAGAAAACCTCGGAGACGCAATCCGAGAACTTAATCGACTCGAGTTAACACGTGGGATTTCGACTGGGCCTCAGCGTGGGCGATGGGCGATAGCTTTTCCTGTCCGGCAAGCGTTCGTATTGCGCAGAGAAAGCCTCGGAAGCGCAATACGGGAACTTGTCCGACGCGAATGAGCACGTGGACAGCCTCGTCGTCCGCGTTGCGTAGAGAAAACAAACCTCGGAAACGCAACTCAGAAGCCTTCTGACCCGAAAAGCCCCTCCGCGAAATTCAGTTTGATTCCCAATATTCTAATTCTAATTTTCTCCCTAACCTGAGCTTTTCTCCAGTCTGGTAGAAGTTCGTATTACGTAGAGAAAATAAACCTCGGAAACGCAATACGGTAACCTAGCCCACCCGAAAAGCACTCCGCGAAGTTCACTAAATTTTATTACCAGGACTTGGGGGCTTATTTTCACAAATTTATCTTCCTTTTATTAAGTCTTTATTCTCCCTAACCTTCGCACTCAGTATTGTCTGTTTCTGATCTCTGTTTCTTATCTTACTTCGGAGCTTGGTCTGATGTTGCCGTCCGCGGGTTCCTTTCACTGTTTTCCTGCTGATCCGTCATAGAGTAAGAAACATATAGAGGTTTCATTTGCTCTGCTCGGGCCTTTGCCAAAGCTCTGCTGAGAGCCATGTTCGAAACTAACTTCTTCTAACTTCGGTTTCTCACCACTTCTAACATGTGCGAAGCACAAGCAATAGTATGGGGAGTTTTCGCACCTATCCTTAGGAATAAGAGCGAGCAGTGCAGCAATAAGAATTCACCATGGGCATGGATTCAAGCTCGATTCGAACAAATGAAAAACTCTCTTTTTTTCCGTTTTTCCCCTACGTGGCATCACTGGCAAAGTCACTCGAGAGCGCGGGCAGAGCAAATGAAACCTCTATATAGTTTCTTACACTATGGGTCCGTTTAGCTCGGCTGCCGCAAAAAAATCAGAGCGATCTCAGCCGATCGCTATTCCATGTCGACACGCTTTTGCCCTTTACAGCACGCTCGCGCCATTAACAGCACTAAGCTTGCCCTTAACAGCACCCGCGCTCGTTCACGGGTGATTGTGATACCTTATCGATACTATCGGCATTCGCCCCGAATGGCCAGCTGATCGATCTTGCTTATCAACACTGGCAACCTCGCGCGCCACATTTGAAACTAGGATATATTAGGTTTTAAGCTTAAATATATATTTGGAATCTTAACATATAGTGAGACCTTCAATGACTGGAACATAATAATGCCTTTAATGGCTGAGATGCTGGGTTTCAAGTGGGGAAGATGAGAGGCGCCTTAAGCGTCCTCACAGATCTTTCCTTTTCAAAAGACGAACAATTTAAAATGATAACTTAAATTAATTAGAAAAATAAAAGAGAATTCTTACCTATGTTGTAAATTGTTAATTTTTGTTGTTTTTGGACAGTTTTTGTCAGTAATCATGCTTCTTTTATATGCTCTGCCAACTCAGTCTTTAAGTTTTTGGTTGGCGTCCCATTTTACTGTGCTTGTATAATAACACTTTCAGTAAATGCTTTAATTTACTTTTCCTGTGCTTGGCGCATGGGTCAGTAGAAGCAAACCAATAAGGATATATTTTATTGGTTTCTTCTATGTATTTCAGTTCTAAAAATTCGGAAATATTTCGTCGGTTTGGACGTTCCTTAAATTCCGTATCAAATATATAAACATGATGCAATGTTATTTCAAACATTGCATCAGAAGGATTTTTTAAATATAGTTCATGGAAACTGTAATTTTTGCTTGATGAACTGTTCAGTTTTTGATTTCATATCATCAAGGCAAGCCAGAGATCTTGTGCATTTGGGGCAATTATCTGCATTTAATTTTTTTAAAATAACGTAGCCCAAGAAATATCTTACAGCATAACGTTCTTTTAACTTTTTGTTAGGGCAAAAACTTTCTCTTGGTTCTATAGCCAATTGAACTACTGCATTAACTACTTGAACTACTGCTCTTTCTGCACAGCTTTCCAATTCTATTTTGCTTTTACAATCTAAGGAAATGTCAGAATCTGAATACAATTTGTATTCTTTAGTGTGTGCTCATTTATTATTTTTGTAGCCCACAAATTTTTCAAAGCATATAATAAATGCTGTGCTGATGGATTGCTAAAATTTCCAAACTTGGATCTTAGCAACCCAAATAAATTTTCCAATGGATCTTGCTAAAACCGATTTAAACGAATACATTGTATGCTTTCACTTTTCAAAAGTTTATCACATACGTTTATAATTCTCTGACAGCTTGCTTTTAGTTTTATAACGCAAGTTGCAGTTGAATTTTTTTATCCAAGAAACTCATGAAATTTTCCAGCTTGGATTTCATGTCATTATCTGAACGATAGGTGCCTTCATTTAGACGAAACGGGACTGGGAGTTGCCGCCGGGATTTTGTTTTAGAGATCACGTGGCCTGGGTCTCCGCCTCTACGTAGGGAAGATCGCTCGAAGGCGACACAAATTAGCACGCGGGGTTTCATCTGTGAGCGAATGCGCGGGTGCACGTGAGGTATTGGCAATACATTACGCGTTTCCCAGTTCAGCGGGCGTTCGTATTGTGTAGAGAAAACCTCGGAGACGCAATCCGAGAACTTAATCGACTCGAGTTAACACGTGGGATTTCGACTGGGCCTTAGCGTGGGCGATGGGCGATAGCTTTTCCTGTCCGGCAAGCGTTCGTATTGCGCAGAGAAAGCCTCGGAAGCGCAATACGGGAACTTGTCCGACGCGAATGAGCACGTGGACAGCCTCGTCGTCCGCGTTGCGTAGAGAAAACAAACCTCGGAAACGCAACTCAGAAGCCTTCTGACCCGAAAAGCCCCTCCGCGAAATTCAGTTTGATTCCCAATATTCTAATTCTAATTTTCTCCCTAACCTGAGCTTTTCTCCAGTCTGGTAGAAGTTCGTATTACGTAGAGAAAATAAACCTCGGAAACGCAATACGGTAACCTAGCCCACCCGAAAAGCACTCCGCGAAGTTCACTAAATTTTATTACCAGGACTTGGGGGCTTATTTTCACAAATTTATCTTCCTTTTATTAAGTCTTTATTCTCCCTAACCTTCGCACTCAGTATTGTCTGTTTCTGATCTCTGTTTCTTATCTTACTTCGGAGCTTGGTCTGATGTTGCCGTCCGCGGGTTCCTTTCACTGTTTTCCTGCTGATCCGTCATAGAGTAAGAAACTATATAGAGGTTTCATTTGCTCTGCTCGGGCCTTTGCCAAAGCTCTGCTGAGAGCCATGTTCGAAACTAATTTCTTCTAACTTCGGTTTCTCACCACTTCTAACATGTGCGAAGCACAAGCAATAGTATGGGGAGTTTTCACACCTATCCTTAGGAATAAGAGCGAGCAGTGCAGCAATAAGAATTCACCATGGGCATGGATTCAAGCTCGATTCGAACAAATGAAAAACTCTCTTTTTTTCCGTTTTTCCCCTACGTGGCATCACTGGCAAAGTCACTCGAGAGCGCGGGCAGAGCAAATGAAACCTCTATATAGTTTCTTACTCTATGGGTCCGTTTAGCTCGGCTGCCGCAAAAAAATCAGAGCGATCTCAGCCGATCGCTATTCCATGTCGACACGCTTTTGCCCTTTACAGCACGCTCGCGCCATTAACAGCACTAAGCTTGCCCTTAACAGCACCCGCGCTCGTTCACGGGTGATTGTGATACCTTATCGATACTATCGGCATTCGCCCCGAATGGCCAGCTGATCGATCTTGCTTATCAACACTGGCAACCTCGCGCGCGCACATTTGAAACTAGGATATATTAGGTTTTAAGCTTAAATATATATTTGGAATCTTAACATATAGTGAGACCTTCAATGGCTGGAACATAATAATGCCTTTAATGGCTGAGATGCTGGGTTTCAAGTGGGGAAGATGAGAGGCGCCTTAAGCGTCCTCACAGATCTTTCCTTTTCAAAAGACGAACAATTTAAAATGATAACTTAAATTAATTAGAAAAATAAAAGAGAATTCTTACCTATGTTGTAAATTGTTAATTTTTGTTGTTTTTGGACAGTTTTTGTCAGTAATCATGCTTCTTTTATATGCTCTGCCAACTCAGTCTTTAAGTTTTTGGTTGGCGTCCCATTTTACTGTGCTTGTATAATAACACTTTCAGTAAATGCTTTAAAATACTTTTCCTGTGCTTGGCGCATGGGTCAGTAGGAGCAAACCAATAAGGATATATTTTATTGGTTTCTTCTATGTATTTCAGTTCTAAAAATTCGGAAATATTTCGTCGGTTTGGACGTTCCTTAAATTCCGTATCAAATATATAAACATGATGCAATGTTATTTCAAACATTGCATCAGATGGATTTTTTAAATATAGTTCATGGAAACTGTAATTTTTTGCTTGATGAACTGTTCAGTTTTTGATTTCATATCATCAAGGCAAGCCAGAGATCTTGTGCATTTGGGGCAATTATCTGCATTTAATTTTTTTAAAATAACGTAGCCCAAGAAATATCTTACAGCATAACGTTCTTTTAACTTTTTGTTAGGGCAAAAACTTTCTCTTGGTTCTATAGCCAATTGAACTACTGCATTAACTACTTGAACTACTGCTCTTTCTGCACAGCTTTCCAATTCTATTTTGCTTTTACAATCTAAGGAAATGTCAGAATCTGAATACAATTTGTATTCTTTAGTGTGTGCTCATTTATTATTTTTGTAGCCCACAAATTTTTCAAAGCATATAATAAATGCTGTGCTGATGGATTGCTAAAATTTCCAAACTTGGATCTTAGCAACCCAAATAAATTTTCCAATGGATCTTGCTAAAACCGATTTAAACGAATACATTGTATGCTTTCACTTTTCAAAAGTTTATCACATACGTTTATAATTCTCTGACAGCTTGCTTTTAGTTTTATAACGCAAGTTGCAGTTGAATTTTTTTTATCCAAGAAACTCATGAAATTTTCCAGCTTGGATTTCATGTCATTATCTGAACGATAGGTGCCTTCATTTAGACGAAACGGGACTGGGAGTTGCCGCCGGGATTTTGTTTTAGAGATCACGTGGCCTGGGTCTCCGCCTCTACGTAGGGAAGATCGCTCGAAGGCGACACAAATTAGCACGCGGGGTTTCATCTGTGAGCGAATGCGCGGGTGCACGTGAGGTATTGGCAATACATTACGCGTTTCCCAGTTCAGCGGGCGTTCGTATTGTGTAGAGAAAACCTCGGAGACGCAATCCGAGAACTTAATCGACTCGAGTTAACACGTGGGATTTCGACTGGGCCTCAGCGTGGGCGATGGGCGATAGCTTTTCCTGTCCGGCAAGCGTTCGTATTGCGCAGAGAAAGCCTCGGAAGCGCAATACGGGAACTTGTCCGACGCGAATGAGCACGTGGACAGCCTCGTCGTCCGCGTTGCGTAGAGAAAACAAACCTCGGAAACGCAACTCAGAAGCCTTCTGACCCGAAAAGCCCCTCCGCAAAATTCAGTTTGATTCCCAATATTCTAATTCTAATTTTCTCCCTAACCTGAGCTTTTCTCCAGTCTGGTAGAAGTTCGTATTACGTAGAGAAAATAAACCTCGGAAACGCAATACGGTAACCTAGCCCACCCGAAAAGCACTCCGCGAAGTTCACTAAATTTTATTACCAGGACTTGGGGGCTTATTTTCACAAATTTATCTTCCTTTTATTAAGTCTTTATTCTCCCTAACCTTCGCACTCAGTATTGTCTGTTTCTGATCTCTGTTTCTTATCTTACTTCGGAGCTTGGTCTGATGTTGCCGTCCGCGGGTTCCTTTCACTGTTTTCCTGCTGATCCGTCATAGAGTAAGAAACTATATAGAGGTTTCATTTGCTCTGCTCGGGCCTTTGCCAAAGCTCTGCTGAGAGCCATGTTCGAAACTAACTTCTTCTAACTTCGGTTTCTCACCACTTCTAACATGTGCGAAGCACAAGCAATAGTATGGGGAGTTTTCGCACCTATCCTTAGGAATAAGAGCGAGCAGTGCAGCAATAAGAATTCATTATGGGCATGGATTCAAGCTCGATTCGAACAAATGAAAAACTCTCTTTTTTCCGTTTTTCCTCTACGTGGCATCACTGGCAAAGTCACTCGAGAGCGCGGGCAGAGCAAATGAAACCTCTATATAGTTTCTTACTCTATGGGTCCGTTTAGCTCGGCTGCCGCAAAAAAATCAGAGCGATCTCAGCCGATCGCTATTCCATGTCGACACGCTTTTGCCCTTTACAGCACGCTCGCGCCATTAACAGCACTAAGCTTGCCCTTAACAGCACCCGCGCTCGTTCACGGGTGATTGTGATACCTTATCGATACTATCGGCATTCGCCCCGAATGGCCAGCTGATCGATCTTGCTTATCAACACTGGCAACCCCGCGCGCGCACATTTGAAACTAGGATATATTAGGTTTTAAGCTTAAATATATATTTGGAATCTTAACATATAGTGAGACCTTCAATGGCTGGAACATAATAATGCCTTTAATGGCTGAGATGCTGGGTTTCAAGTGGGGAAGATGAGAGGCGCCTTAAGCGTCCTCACAGATCTTTCCTTTTCAAAAGACGAACAATTTAAAATGATAACTTAAATTAATTAGAAAAATAAAAGAGAATTCTTACCTATGTTGTAAATTGTTAATTTTTGTTGTTTTTGGACAGTTTTTGTCAGTAATCATGCTTCTTTTATATGCTCTGCCAACTCAGTCTTTAAGTTTTTGGTTGGCGTCCCATTTTACTGTGCTTGTATAATAACACTTTCAGTAAATGCTTTAAAATACTTTTCCTGTGCTTGGCGCATGGGTCAGTAGGAGCAAACCAATAAGGATATATTTTATTGGTTTCTTCTATGTATTTCAGTTCTAAAAATTCGGAAATATTTCGTCGGTTTGGACGTTCCTTAAATTCCGTATCAAATATATAAACATGATGCAATGTTATTTCAAACATTGCATCAGATGGATTTTTTAAATATAGTTCATGGAAACTGTAATTTTTTGCTTGATGAACTGTTCAGTTTTTGATTTCATATCATCAAGGCAAGCCAGAGATCTTGTGCATTTGGGGCAATTATCTGCATTTAATTTTTTAAAATAACGTAGCCCAAGAAATATCTTACAGCATAACGTTCTTTTAACTTTTTTGTTAGGGCAAAAACTTTCTCTTGGTTCTATAGCCAATTGAACTACTGCATTAACTACTTGAACTACTGCTCTTTCTGCACAGCTTTCCAATTCTATTTTGCTTTTACAATCTAAGGAAATGTCAGAATCTGAATACAATTTGTATTCTTTAGTGTGTGCTCATTTATTATTTTTGTAGCCCACAAATTTTTCAAAGCATATAATAAATGCTGTGCTGATGGATTGCTAAAATTTCCAAACTTGGATCTTAGCAACCCAAATAAATTTTCCAATGGATCTTGCTAAAACCGATTTAAACGAATACATTGTATGCTTTCACTTTTCAAAAGTTTATCACATACGTTTATAATTCTCTGACAGCTTGCTTTTAGTTTTATAACGCAAGTTGCAGTTGAATTTTTTTTATCCAAGAAACTCATGAAATTTTCCAGCTTGGATTTCATGTCATTATCTGAACGATAGGTGCCTTCATTTAGACGAAACGGGACTGGGAGTTGCCGCCGGGATTTTGTTTTAGAGATCACGTGGCCTGGGTCTCCGCCTCTACGTAGGGAAGATCGCTCGAAGGCGACACAAATTAGCACGCGGGGTTTCATCTGTGAGCGAATGCGCGGGTGCACGTGAGGTATTGGCAATACATTACGCGTTTCCCAGTTCAGCGGGCGTTCGTATTGTGTAGAGAAAACCTCGGAGACGCAATCCGAGAACTTAATCGACTCGAGTTAACACGTGGGATTTCGACTGGGCCTCAGCGTGGGCGATGGGCGATAGCTTTTCCTGTCCGGCAAGCGTTCGTATTGCGCAGAGAAAGCCTCGGAAGCGCAATACGGGAACTTGTCCGACGCGAATGAGCACGTGGACAGCCTCGTCGTCCGCGTTGCGTAGAGAAAACAAACCTCGGAAACGCAACTCAGAAGCCTTCTGACCCGAAAAGCCCCTCCGCAAAATTCAGTTTGATTCCCAATATTCTAATTCTAATTTTCTCCCTAACCTGAGCTTTTCTCCAGTCTGGTAGAAGTTCGTATTACGTAGAGAAAATAAACCTCGGAAACGCAATACGGTAACCTAGCCCACCCGAAAAGCACTCCGCGAAGTTCACTAAATTTTATTACCAGGACTTGGGGGCTTATTTTCACAAATTTATCTTCCTTTTATTAAGTCTTTATTCTCCCTAACCTTCGCACTCAGTATTGTCTGTTTCTGATCTCTGTTTCTTATCTTACTTCGGAGCTTGGTCTGATGTTGCCGTCCGCGGGTTCCTTTCACTGTTTTCCTGCTGATCCGTCATAGAGTAAGAAACTATATAGAGGTTTCATTTGCTCTGCTCGGGCCTTTGCCAAAGCTCTGCTGAGAGCCATGTTCGAAACTAACTTCTTCTAACTTCGGTTTCTCACCACTTCTAACATGTGCGAAGCACAAGCAATAGTATGGGGAGTTTTCGCACCTATCCTTAGGAATAAGAGCGAGCAGTGCAGCAATAAGAATTCACCATGGGCATGGATTCAAGCTCGATTCGAACAAATGAAAAACTCTCTTTTTTCCGTTTTTCCTCTACGTGGCATCACTGGCAAAGTCACTCGAGAGCGCGGGCAGAGCAAATGAAACCTCTATATAGTTTCTTACTCTATGGGTCCGTTTAGCTCGGCTGCCGCAAAAAATCAGAGCGATCTCAGCCGATCGCTATTCCATGTCGACACGCTTTTGCCCTTTACAGCACGCTCGCGCCATTAACAGCACTAAGCTTGCCCTTAACAGCACCCGCGCTCGTTCACGGGTGATTGTGATACCTTATCGATACTATCGGCATTCGCCCCGAATGGCCAGCTGATCGATCTTGCTTATCAACACTGGCAACCTCGCGCGCGCACATTTGAAACTAGGATATATTAGGTTTTAAGCTTAAATATATATTTGGAATCTTAACATATAGTGAGACCTTCAATGGCTGGAACATAATAATGCCTTTAATGGCTGAGATGCTGGGTTTCAAGTGGGGAAGATGAGAGGCGCCTTAAGCGTCCTCACAGATCTTTCCTTTTCAAAAGACGAACAATTTAAAATGATAACTTAAATTAATTAGAAAAATAAAAGAGAATTCTTACCTATGTTGTAAATTGTTAATTTTTGTTGTTTTTGGACAGTTTTTGTCAGTAATCATGCTTCTTTTATATGCTCTGCCAACTCAGTCTTTAAGTTTTTGGTTGGCGTCCCATTTTACTGTGCTTGTATAATAACACTTTCAGTAAATGCTTTAAAATACTTTTCCTGTGCTTGGCGCATGGGTCAGTAGGAGCAAACCAATAAGGATATATTTTATTGGTTTCTTCTATGTATTTCAGTTCTAAAAATTCGGAAATATTTCGTCGGTTTGGACGTTCCTTAAATTCCGTATCAAATATATAAACATGATGCAATGTTATTTCAAACATTGCATCAGATGGATTTTTTAAATATAGTTCATGGAAACTGTAATTTTTTGCTTGATGAACTGTTCAGTTTTTGATTTCATATCATCAAGGCAAGCCAGAGATCTTGTGCATTTGGGGCAATTATCTGCATTTAATTTTTTAAAATAACGTAGCCCAAGAAATATCTTACAGCATAACGTTCTTTTAACTTTTTGTTAGGGCAAAAACTTTCTCTTGGTTCTATAGCCAATTGAACTACTGCATTAACTACTTGAACTACTGCTCTTTCTGCACAGCTTTCCAATTCTATTTTGCTTTTACAATCTAAGGAAATGTCAGAATCTGAATACAATTTGTATTCTTTAGTGTGTGCTCATTTATTATTTTGTAGCCCACAAATTTTTCAAAGCATATAATAAATGCTGTGCTGATGGATTGCTAAAATTTCCAAACTTGGATCTTAGCAACCCAAATAAATTTTCCAATGGATCTTGCTAAAACCGATTTAAACGAATACATTGTATGCTTTCACTTTTCAAAAGTTTATCACATACGTTTTGAATTGAATTTTTTTTTATCCAAGAAACTCATGAAATTTACCAGCTTGGATTTCATGTCATTATCTGAACGATAGGTGCCTTCATTTAGACGAAACGGGACTGGGAGTTGCCGCCGGGATTTTGTTTTAGAGATCACGTGGCCTGGGTCTCCGCCTCTACGTAGGGAAGATCGCTCGAAGGCGACACAAATTAGCACGCGGGGTTTCATCTGTGAGCGAATGCGCGGGTGCACGTGAGGTATTGGCAATACATTACGCGTTTCCCAGTTCAGCGGGCGTTCGTATTGTGTAGAGAAAACCTCGGAGACGCAATCCGAGAACTTAATCGACTCGAGTTAACACGTGGGATTTCGACTGGGCCTCAGCGTGGGCGATGGGCGATAGCTTTTCCTGTCCGGCAAGCGTTCGTATTGCGCAGAGAAAGCCTCGGAAGCGCAATACGGGAACTTGTCCGACGCGAATGAGCACGTGGACAGCCTCGTCGTCCGCGTTGCGTAGAGAAAACAAACCTCGGAAACGCAACTCAGAAGCCTTCTGACCCGAAAAGCCCCTCCGCAAAATTCAGTTTGATTCCCAATATTCTAATTCTAATTTTCTCCTAACCTGAGCTTTTCTCCAGTCTGGTAGAAGTTCGTATTACGTAGAGAAAATAAACCTCGGAAACGCAATACGGTAACCTAGCCCACCCGAAAAGCACTCCGCGAAGTTCACTAAATTTTATTACCAGGACTTGGGGGCTTATTTTCACAAATTTATCTTCCTTTTATTAAGTCTTTATTCTCCCTAACCTTCGCACTCAGTATTGTCTGTTTCTGATCTCTGTTTCTTATCTTACTTCGGAGCTTGGTCTGATGTTGCCGTCCGCGGGTTCCTTTCACTGTTTTCCTGCTGATCCGTCATAGAGTAAGAAACTATATAGAGGTTTCATTTCCTCTGCTCGGGCCTTTGCCAAAGCTCTGCTGAGAGCCATGTTCGAAACTAACTTCTTCTAACTTCGGTTTCTCACCACTTCTAACATGTGCGAAGCACAAGCAATAGTATGGGGAGTTTTCGCACCTATCCTTAGGAATAAGAGCGAGCAGTGCAGCAATAAGAATTCACCATGGGCATGGATTCAAGCTCGATTCGAACAAATGAAAAACTCTCTTTTTTCCGTTTTTCCTCTACGTGGCATCACTGGCAAAGTCACTCGAGAGCGCGGGCAGAGCAAATGAAACCTCTATATAGTTTCTTACTCTATGGGTCCGTTTAGCTCGGCTGCCGCAAAAAAATCAGAGCGATCTCAGCCGATCGCTATTCCATGTCGACACGCTTTTGCCCTTTACAGCACGCTCGCGCCATTAACAGCACTAAGCTTGCCCTTAACAGCACCCGCGCTCGTTCACGGGTGATTGTGATACCTTATCGATACTATCGGCATTCGCCCCGAATGGCCAGCTGATCGATCTTGCTTATCAACACTGGCAACCTCGCGCGCGCACATTTGAAACTAGGATATATTAGGTTTTAAGCTTAAATATATATTTGGAATCTTAACATATAGTGAGACCTTCAATGGCTGGAACATAATAATGCCTTTAATGGCTGAGATGCTGGGTTTCAAGTGGGGAAGATGAGAGGCGCCTTAAGCGTCCTCACAGATCTTTCCTTTTCAAAAGACGAACAATTTAAAATGATAACTTAAATTAATTAGAAAAATAAAAGAGAATTCTTACCTATGTTGTAAATTGTTAATTTTTGTTGTTTTTGGACAGTTTTTGTCAGTAATCATGCTTCTTTTATATGCTCTGCCAACTCAGTCTTTAAGTTTTTGGTTGGCGTCCCATTTTACTGTGCTTGTATAATAACACTTTCAGTAAATGCTTTAAAATACTTTTCCTGTGCTTGGCGCATGGGTCAGTAGGAGCAAACCAATAAGGATATATTTTATTGGTTTCTTCTATGTATTTCAGTTCTAAAAATTCGGAAATATTTCGTCGGTTTGGACGTTCCTTAAATTCCGTATCAAATATATAAACATGATGCAATGTTATTTCAAACATTGCATCAGATGGATTTTTAAATATAGTTCATGGAAACTGTAATTTTTTGCTTGATGAACTGTTCAGTTTTTGATTTCATATCATCAAGGCAAGCCAGAGATCTTGTGCATTTGGGGCAATTATCTGCATTTAATTTTTTTAAAATAACGTAGCCCAAGAAATATCTTACAGCATAACGTTCTTTTAACTTTTTGTTAGGGCAAAAACTTTCTCTTGGTTCTATAGCCAATTGAACTACTGCATTAACTACTTGAACTACTGCTCTTTCTGCACAGCTTTCCAATTCTATTTTGCTTTTACAATCTAAGGAAATGTCAGAATCTGAATACAATTTGTATTCTTTAGTGTGTGCTCATTTATTATTTTTGTAGCCCACAAATTTTTCAAAGCATATAATAAATGCTGTGCTGATGGATTGCTAAAATTTCCAAACTTGGATCTTAGCAACCCAAATAAATTTTCCAATGGATCTTGCTAAAACCGATTTAAACGAATACATTGTATGCTTTCACTTTTCAAAAGTTTATCACATACGTTTTGAATTGAATTTTTTTTTATCCAAGAAACTCATGAAATTTTCCAGCTTAGATTTCATGTCATTATCTGAACGATAGGTGCCTTCATTTAGACGAAACGGGACTGGGAGTTGCCGCCGGGATTTTGTTTTAGAGATCACGTGGCCTGGGTCTCCGCCTCTACGTAGGGAAGATCGCTCGAAGGCGACACAAATTAGCACGCGGGGTTTCATCTGTGAGCGAATGCGCGGGTGCAAGTTATCCAACCCGTGAAACCAGGCCACTTATGGCTTTTATAAACAATAATTTCAATCTCTGCATTTGCCATTGTCTTTGCCTTTGACTTAGAGGTCCGATCTTGGTTCCACAGCTAAGTTAAACAAATCAAAATTAAAGTAAACATCAGCTTCCGTTCGAAGCTCAATCAATTACGCCTTTTGCGTTTCAAGTGTCCGACAAATTGCATCGGCCAGCATAATTGAATTTCACAATAAGATGCGACAGTTTCATCTTAAGCTTTTAATCTAAACATAAATTAAAGTTCAAAAGTTCTTAAAGAAAAGCTCCTGGCCGAGGTTCGTTGGATTTGATTTGGGATTGGAAAAGTCAGTCCTATTTTGATCGAGACCGCGATCGGTTAAGAAATATTAGAAAGTAACTAAACTGTATTGTGTTTAATAATTATATCAATAAAGGTTTAACATCATAAAATAATTGAAAATAAAAATTATATTTTTTCTTAAAAATTTCCGGAAGAAAATTAATTGGCGCCCAACGTGGGGCCGCGTCATAAAAAGTTCCAAATAATTATTTAATGAAAAACAAGTTAAATATAAACGGAGCTCGCGCGGCCAATAACTCAACATTTTTAGTGGAAAAATTAAAAAATCCATCACCAGTCGACGACACCTAACATAGTGACAGTGATCGTTGTTCAAAAATTAAATGGAAATCAATTAATGCAATAATCCATTTAAACCCGGAAATATATTAAAGGTGGACCGAAAGATTAATTATTAACACAAATAAAAAACAAAACTAAACTAAAAATACAGTGGATAATAAAAAAAAAAAAAGAAACAATAAAGACAGAAAAAACTAACAAAGAAAAACTAAGTGAATTAAAAAAATCATCGAATAAATTATAAAAAAAGGAAGGGCTGTAGGGCAATCCCTCGCCAAACTCAACACGATAACAAATAAATAAAATATATAAGAAGGAAGGAAGGGCTGAAGGGCATTCCCTCGCCAAAATCAACACAAAAACGATCAAGCAAACTAAGGAAGGAAGATCAACCCACAACCTCACAGAAGGAAAACCCCTTCGGGACAGTTACGTGAGGAATTAATTTAAAATAATAAAAAATTAAAAATTTTAATTTAAGTTCAGGGAATTGAGAAAAATAAAATAGTTGATAAAAACAATAAGATAGATTCGTGAATTAAAGAATATCATCGAGAAACAATCTGGAAGATTTAATAGATTGCTTTGGTGAATTAAAATTAAAAATGGCAACCGGAGGTTCAGCACCAAATTTCTCTGCAGGTAGTATAGCCACAGCTGGCGGCCTAACAGTGGAATTAATTAATAGATTAATAAATGTTCAGTTGAATGAAGTGAGCAGGAAAATAGAAGGTTTAGAAAATAGATTAGCCACAGATGCAAACACTGTAGAGGATTATAAAATACAAACAATCGACCCAACTATAAAGTGCGATACAACGCTTGAAGTGGTAAAATCTTTACCAAAATTCACCGGGGAACCAACACAATATGTAGGTTGGAGGGAAGCTGCGGAAACTGCTATGAGTCTTTATAAAATTCAAAGCGAACAATACTTTATTGCTTTAACAATTTTACGAAATAAAATTATGGGAGCTGCCCATGATGCTCTTACCAATCATGGCACCGTTTTAAATTTTCAAGCAATCTTATCTAGATTGGATTTGATATATAACGATAAACGACCAATACATATCCTAGAGTCAGAATTAAGTATTCTCAGGCAGGGACGAATGACAGTTACAGAATACTATAACGAAGTTAATAAAAAATGACTTTACTAATAAACAAAACCATAATGACTCACGGAAAGGACAGTGTAATAACCAAAGAAACAAACAAAACAATAAGGGGCAACGCTCTACGAATATTTATATCCGGATTAAATGGATCTATTTCAGAAACTCTATTCTCATTAAATCCACCAGATTTACCCAATGCTTTGGCAAAGGTCCAGGAATTAGAATCAAACAATTTCCGTGCTCAATTTGCGAACAGGTTTAATGGGTTTAAAAATGAAAATAAATATCAGGGAAACAACTTACGATTTGATCAAGTACGACCAAATAATACTAAAACGGGCAATCATTGGGGTAATAACCAAAATTATAATTGGCCACAAAAGGGATATTTTTGGCAAAACAATAACCAATACAACACTCAAAAGCAACAAGCTGTCGAGCCAATGGATGTTGATCCATCGATTCAACTCCAAAATAAACCCAATAACAATCGGCAGCCGAATAATAGTTGGCAGGCAAATAATAATCGAGGAAGATATAATAACAATTATTATCAAAATAATTATCGTTCAAATTACTATCGCCCAAATCAAAATAAAGAGCAAACTCAAGCTCAAAAAAGGGAACTCGAGGGAACTGTAAATCAGCCAGCAAATAAAGTAATTAGAATAAATAATATTAATGAAGATCATTTTTTAGACGAGACCCCTACAGGGGAATGCCTTATTTAAATAGGACAGACAGAAAAAGCAAGAAGCAGTTAAAAATTTTAATAGATACAGGAGCCACTGCTTGTTACATAAAAAAGGGAATTTTGAAAATAAAAATGAGTTATCAACATATAAAAAGGTAACTACAGTTCATGGGTATTCAATTATTAAGTATTACCATATTATAACTATATTTGAAACACGACATTTATTTTATGAAATAGAAGGATTAGAATCTGATCTTCTAATTGGGTTCAATTTACTAAGAAAAATTGGAGCTATAATAAATATAGCAAAGGGAGTACTGGAATATAAAGGGAAAACTGAAAAGTTAAAATATTACGATAATGAGGAAAAAATAAAACAAGTTTAATTGAAGAAAAAATAATATTCTTCCATTAAAAGAATTTATTATACAAAAATATTTTGATGAAAAAAGTAGCGAAGACACAGATTCATTATTTGTGGAAAATAGTGAGAAAAGCTTGGGATTCGAAAATCCTGAGAACGCCGACGTAGAAATATCCGTCAACAAAAATACCAATATCTTGGGATTAAAAAATCCTGAGAACGCCGACGTAGAAATATCCGTCAACAAAAATACCAATATCTTGGGATTAAAAAATCCTGAGAACGCCGACGTAGAAATATCCGTCAATCAAAATAAAAAAATCTTGGGAATCAAAAATCCTGAGAGTGCCGACGAAGAAAATTCCGTCAAAAATCGAATAAATAAAAATCGTTTGAAATGTAAAAAATTTCAAGCCCGCCGTCGTTGAGGTATCCGACAAACAACAGATAAATAATATAGGTACAGATCAATTAGAAGAACTAAAAGAAAAATTAGTTCACTATATTGAAAAAGAGCATTCAAAGATAAATATGCAAATTCCTTTTAGAACAGACATAAAGGGGGAAATAAATCTTATTCACGAAAGGCCAATATACGGGAAACAATATCCGTATGCTTTATCTGTCACCGACTTTGTGAATAGCGAAATCAGTAGAATGTTATCAGAAGAAATTATAAGGCCTAGCCGAAGCCCTTACAATTCACCAGTTCTGGTAGTCCCAAAGAAAGGAGAGAATCAAGACGGAAGCCGTAAGTTAAGACTCGTTATTGATTATAAAAATTAAATGAAAGTACCATACCTGACAGGTACCCTATGCAAGACCCATCAGTAATTCTATCTAATTTGGGGAAAGCAAGATACTTTTCAACAATAGATTTAGAATCAGGTTTTCATCAGATATTAATGAAAGAATCTGATGTCGAAAAAACATCTTTCTCAATAAATAATGGAAAATACGAATTTTTAAGAATGCCATTCGGATTAACAAATGCACCAAGAATTTTCAGAGAGCTATGGATGACATCCTAAGAGAACAAATAGGGAAAACATGCCATGTCTACATGGACGACATTATAATATTCTCAAATTCTATTGAACAACATTATAAAGACCTAAACAAAATTATAAATATATTATTAAATGCAAACATGAAAATCTCTTTAGAAAAATCAAAGTTTTTTAAACGCGAAACCAGTTTTCTAGGATACATCGTATCTTATAACGTCATTAAGACAGACCCAGAAAAAATTGACACCATTACTAAATATCCGCTTCCAAAAAATATTCGGGAACTAAGAAGTTTCTTAGGCCTTACGGGCTATTATAGAAAATTTGTTTTAAACTACGCTTTTATAGCCAAACCTCTAACAAAATACCTTGGCGGTCATAATGGCAAAATTTCAAAAAGAATGTCAACAAAAATGTTAATTCAGCTGGACGACGCAGCTATTAAAGCTTTTAACGAGCTGAAAGAAAATCTCATTGCGCAAGTAGAATTAGTTCAACCAGACTATAATAAAAAATTTACCCTGACCACCGACGCTTCGGACGTCGCAATTGGTGCAGTTTTATCTCAAGAAGGTAAACCGATTACTTTTATTTCAAAAACCTTATCCAAAACAGAACAAGTTTATGCAACTAATAAGAAAGAACTTTTAGCTATAGTATGGGCTCTTAAAAATCTAAGAAATTACTTATACGGAGTGATTGGAATTGAAATTCAGACCGATCATCAACCATTATCTTTCGCAATCTCTGATAAAAATCCTAATATAGAAATGAAACGCTGGTATTCCTTCATAGAAAGTTTCACTCCAAAAGTCATTTATAAACCAGGTACAACTAATGTAGTTGCAGACGCTTTATCAAGGATTCAGATTAACAACTTAACTGAAAGTAACGAATCGGTCTCAGATCAAAACACTCAGCATTCAGCAGAGAGTAGCTTTGAGAATGTTATACAAGAAACCCGAAAACCCTTAAACCAGTTTAAGCAACAATTGCTAATAGCAACGGGGAGGTATACAGTACATGAGTCGATTAATATATTTGAAAATACCAGACATATAGTAGAATTCGACATTCCCGAAAATTTGATTTCAATCTTAAGAGAATACATTCCTCCTAATATAACAGTAGGTATTCATTGTACTTTAGAGGACTTTTACAGAATTCAAAAACCACTTAAAGAAAATTTTATGAATAAATTTTTGTATACAAGAATATTTGTCCAAGATGTGGAAAATTCTGAAGACAGAGCACTTATAATCGAAGAAACACATTGTCGAGCGCACAGGGGACTTGACGAAAATTATAAACAAATCAATAGATTGTATTATTGGCCAAACTTACTCACAAAATTAAAAGAATATATAAAAAATTGTAAAATTTGCAATGAAAACAAATATAACAGGCATCCAATTAAAATTCCAATTGGAGAAGCCCCAATCCCAAGTAAAGAAGGAGAAAATTTACACATTGACATATATTACGCGCAAAGTCTCACTTTCATAACTTGTATTGATGCTTATTCAAAATTTCTAGTAGTAAAAGAAATCCAAAATAAATTAAATATCGAAAACAAAATAATGGAATTACTTCAACAATTTCCACAAGCCAAAGTAATAATGACAGATAATGAACCAAGCTTTACCTCGGCCCAATTTAAATCTTTTGCACAAAGGTGCGGTTTAACTTTACATTACGCAGACCCGAGGCACAGTACCTCAAACGGACAAGTTGAAAGGGCACATTCTACATTAACAGAATTAGCTCGATGCATTAAAGAAGAATTTAATTTAACTGACTATTCCGAAATAGTAATTAGAGCAGCTCAAGAATATAATCAGAGCATTCATTCATCAACGAACCAAAAACCATTTGACGTACTATACAATAAAATAGAGCACGAAAATATTCCTCAAATTTTAAAAAATACACAAGAGAAAATGTTAGAAACACATAATGATAACAGAAAAGAAAAACAATATCATGTAGGACAGGTAGTTTATGAAAAGAAACACGGGGAAGGAAATAAACTTAAAACTAGATATAAAAAACAAGTAGTTAAGGAAAATTTACCTAACAAAATAATAATCAACAGTAGAAATAGAATTATTCACAAGGATAATATAAAATTCTAAATATTTATATATTACCTATTTTTTTACCTTTTCCAGAAAATGTTTTATCAGGTGCTCATACTACACCTTATTTTATTTACAAAATCAGAAATAATTGACTATACAAGTCACGAGTATCTTTTATTCAAGGACAATAAAGACGTATTGACGTATGATTCATACGCAGATTTATTTCACGTAACTAACTTAAGTTTTTATAAAGAAATAATAAAATTGGAATCAGATAATATTAAAAGGGATACTAATAAAAGATCACAATGGGAAATTAAATATGACTTAGAAGTAATCGAATTAATTTTATCACAATTAATTTCAACCAGATTAAAAAGGGGTATAAATGAGTTAGGCACTATCTGGAAATGGTTAGCTGGAACTCCGGATCATGATGATTTTATTAAAGTACAGAATAAAATCAATGAATTAATTGAAAATAATAATAAGCAATCTATTATCAATTCCAAATTGTTCAAAGAAATAGAATCTCTTTCTGATGATTTTAAAAATGTTTTTATTGATCAAGATTTACCATTGCGAAAACATCGCTTACGATTATTAACATTTGATTTGCAAAATTTAATTGACACAATCACACTTGCAAAAATTGACGTTTTTAATACCAAAATTTTAAACAATGATGATATCATGGAAATATTAAAACACGAACAAAAACCAGTAATTATCGCTGACTTAATGGACATCTCTGTTTTTAAAATCGCACTTCATAAAGAACTTTTAATAATTTATATATAATACCCAATAATAAAAAACAGATGCGAAATATATCACACCAGAGCGATTTCTCAAATCGATGGGAAACTAGTATTAAGCAATCAAGTCGCAAAATGCGATAATATTTTTTATGAAATGTCTAACTTTAAGAACGAACTTTTTAATAATTATTGCACTTTAATTAAGGAAAAAACTTGTTTTACCCGATTATTAAATGGCGAGAAATCAACTTGTAAGAAAATAAGAAAAAAAATAAAAAAATAGACATCATTCAAGATGGTGCCATTCTTATAAATGGTAACAACATTGTTAACAACTCCCATTTAAACGGGTCATATTTAATAACATTTAATGGTACAACCAAAATTAATAATATCTCATATACCAATTTGGAAAACAAAATTCTTGACTACATAAGTACGAACCACTTCAAAAATTATGAAATATCCGATTACATTTTATCAAATAACTCGGAACTCTCTTTAGATAATATAAATATCTTAAATCCTTTCATTAAAATTAATAATACTAAAATATCACTTACCTTTATATTATTAATTTTAATCATTATATATTTAATATTTTTACTTTTTATAAAATACAAAAATGCTATATTAATTGTAACCAAAAAACAACGGCCAGAACCAGAAAAATCTATTAACCAAGAAAATTTTCTAACAGAATTAAGAGATCAATTAAATGAATTTCATATTGAATCGGGACGATCCATTTTAGAAGGGGGAGAGTTATCCAACCCGTGAAACCAGGCCACTTATGGCTTTTATAAACAATAATTTCAATCTCTGCATTTGCCTTTGTCTTTGCCTTTGACTTAGAGGTCCGATCTTGGTTCCACAGCTAAGTTAAACAAATCAAAATTAAAGTAAACATCAGCTTCCGTTCGAAGCTCAATCAATTACGCCTTTTGCGTTTCAAGTGTCCGACAAATTGCATCGGCCAGCATAATTGAATTTCACAATAAGATGCGACAGTTTCATCTTAAGCTTTTAATCTAAACATAAATTAAAGTTCAAAAGTTCTTAAAGAAAAGCTCCTGGCCGAGGTTCGTTGGATTTGATTTGGGATTGGAAAAGTCAGTCCTATTTTGATCGAGACCGCGATCGGTTAAGAAATATTAGAAAGTAACTAAACTGTATTGTGTTTAATAATTATATCAATAAAGGTTTAACATCATAAAATAATTGAAAATAAAAATTATATTTTTTTCTTAAAAATTTCCGGAAGAAAATTAATTTGCACGTGAGGTATTGGCAATACATTACGCGTTTCCCAGTTCAGCGGGCGTTCGTATTGTGTAGAGAAAACCTCGGAGACGCAATCCGAGAACTTAATCGACTCGAGTTAACACGTGGGATTTCGACTGGGCCTCAGCGTGGGCGATGGGCGATAGCTTTTCCTGTCCGGCAAGCGTTCGTATTGCGCAGAGAAAGCCTCGGAAGCGCAATACGGGAACTTGTCCGACGCGAATGAGCACGTGGACAGCCTCGTCGTCCGCGTTGCGTAGAGAAAACAAACCTCGGAAACGCAACTCAGAAGCCTTCTGACCCGAAAAGCCCCTCCGCGAAATTCAGTTTGATTCCCAATATTCTAATTCTAATTTTCTCCCTAACCTGAGCTTTTCTCCAGTCTGGTAGAAGTTCGTATTACGTAGAGAAAATAAACCTCGGGAAACGCAATACGGTAACCTAGCCCACCCGAAAAGCACTCCGCGAAGTTCACTAAATTTTATTACCAGGACTTGGGGGCTTATTTTCACAAATTTATCTTCCTTTTATTAAGTCTTTATTCTCCCTAACCTTCGCACTCAGTATTGTCTGTTTCTGATCTCTGTTTCTTATCTTACTTCGGAGCTTGGTCTGATGTTGCCGTCCGCGGGTTCCTTTCACTGTTTTCCTGCTGATCCGTCATAGAGTAAGAAACTATATAGAGGTTTCATTTCCTCTGCTCGGGCCTTTGCCAAAGCTCTGCTGAGAGCCATGTTCGAAACTAACTTCTTCTAACTTCGGTTTCTCACCACTTCTAACATGTGCGAAGCACAAGCAATAGTATGGGGAGTTTTCGCACCTATCCTTAGGAATAAGAGCGAGCAGTGCAGCAATAAGAATTCACCATGGGCATGGATTCAAGCTCGATTCGAACAAAAGAAAAACTCTCTTTTTTTCCGCTTTTCCCCTACGTGGCATCACTGGCAAAGTCACTCGAGAGCGCGGGCAGAGCAAATGAAATCTCTATATAGTTTCTTACTCTATGGGTCCGTTTAGCTCGGCTGCCGCAAAAAAATCAGAGCGATCTCAGCCGATCGCTATTCCATGTCGACACGCTTTTGCCCTTTACAGCACGCTCGCGCCATTAACAGCACTAAGCTTGCCCTTAACAGCACTCGCGCTCGTTCACGGGTGATTGTGATACCTTATCGATACTATCGGCATTCGCCCCGAATGGCCAGCTGATCGATCTTGCTTATCAACACTGGCAACCTCGCGCGCGCACATTTGAAACTATATTAGGTTTTAAGCTTAAATATATATTTGGAATCTTAACATATAGTGAGACCTTCAATGGCTGGAACATAATAATGCCTTTAATGGCTGAGATGCTGGGTTTCAAGTGGGGAAGATGAGAGGCGCCTTAAGCGTCCTCACAGATCTTTCCTTTTCAAAAGACGGTAGATCGGACAGTTTGTAAAAACTGTCGAACAATTTAAAATGATAACTTAAATTAATTAGAAAAATAAAAGAGAATTCTTACCTATGTTGTAAATTGTTTATTTTTGTTGTTTTTGGACAGTTTTTGTCAGTAATAATGCTTCTTTTATATGCTCTGCCAACTCAGTCTTTAAGTTTTTGGTTGGCGTCCCATTTTACTGTGCTTGTATAATAACACTTTCAGTAAATGCTTTAAAATACTTTTCCTGTGCTTGGCGCATGGGTCAGTAGGAGCAAACCAATAAGGATATATTTTATTGGTTTCTTCTATGTATTTCAGTTCTAAAAATTCGGAAATATTTCGTCGGTTTGGACGATCCTTAAATTCCGTATCAAATATATAAACATGATGCAATGTTATTTCAAACATTGCATCAGAAGGATTTTTTAAATATAGTTCATGGGAACTGTAATTTTTTGCCTTGATTAACTGTTCAGTTTTTGATTTCATATCATCAAGGCAAGCCAAAAATTTTGTGCATTTGGGGCAATTATCTGCATTTAATTTTTTTAAAATAACGTAGCCCAAGAAATATCTTACAGCATAACGTTCTTTTAACTTTTTGTTAGGGCAAAAACTTTCTCTTGGTTCTATAGCCAATTGAACTACTGCATTAACTACTTGAACTACTGCTCTTTCTGCACAGCTTTCCAATTTGAACGCTTATACCCTTTTACTCTACGAGTAACGGGTATAATAACCCGTTACTCGTGGAGTAAAAGGGTATATTGTATTCGTGC
The DNA here is from genome assembly GCA_018153365.1 of Drosophila fuyamai. Lineage (NCBI taxonomy): Eukaryota > Metazoa > Arthropoda > Insecta > Diptera > Drosophilidae > Drosophila > Drosophila fuyamai. The sequence continues at coordinate 109,852 of JAECXW010000599.1, read as the reverse complement.
AAAAGTATGTAACAGGTAGAAGGAAGCTTTTCCGACCCTAATAATAATAATAATAATAAAGTATATATATTCTTGATCAGGGTCACTAGCCGAGTCGATATAGCCATGTCCGTCTGTCCGTCTGTCTGTCTGTCCGTATGAACGCTGAGATCTCGGAAACTATAAAAGCTAGAAGATTGCTAGCAGATTTAAGGAGCATACAAGTTTGTTTCAAATGCCACGCCCCCTTTAACGCCCACAATCGCTTAAATACGATTTTAAAAATTTAAATATTTCGGAAAAGTAAAAATGCAGTTTTATTGTGTTTATCAATACCTATCGAAATGTAGAAGAAATTTTTCAAATCGGACCATTCGTTAAAAAGTTATGCGTGATCAAAGTTTCTATCTCCATCTCCCTCGCACTCCCTTTACCTGAGTAACGGGTATCTGATAGTCGGGGCACCCGACTATAGCGTTCTCTCTTGTTGGTTGTCACTTCCTTTACATATGGGTGCATTAATAAATAACTTCATTTGCGCGTGAAAAATTTTGCCATTTTATAGAAACAGTCAAGCATCTTTCAATTGGCTTTTGATTGTGCTTCTGTGCGGTGATTTTTGCAGTGCAAAAAGATTAAAATTAAAAAAGTTAAAAAATTTAATTTACAATACAGCGTGTTTTTTCCAAAACGCCTGTGTTGCTGTTTTAAGTGTGGTTACGGTGCAAAAAGTTAAGGTTTTTACTTACAATACAGCATGTTTTTTTCAAAACGCCTGCTGTTCCGAGTGTCAGTGGTTGTATAATCTTCAATTCACAAGTATAAAAATATTTTAACTCATCTATATATTATTTTAAAATTATTTTTGCATGAATCAGCATAGGGTTAGGAAAAATGGTCGGAGGTGTATTATAGAGTGCTGCAGGGGGAGTTATAGGGATTCTTCAGACTCCTTCCCAGTTAAGTTGTTTTCATTTCCATAAGATGATAGGAAACTTAAAAAATGGGTTGAGTTATGCCATTTGGATAACAATTTTAATAGACGAACTTCGCGTATTTGTAATTTCGAAAGTAAATATATTGAGATAAATAGGCTTAAAAGCAATGCCGTGCCCACTTTGAATTTAACTGACAACTTCATTTTGCGTCCGGACAGTTCTGTTCCTTGTGAACAATTTGAATTTAATGATGATGGGCCGGAAGAACCAATTGGCATTTATGTAAACCCAATTAGGTCCCAAAATTTGTCCGATAGTTTAGATGTTAGCCCTTAACCTTCTGATTTAGCAACTCCTAGTGTACCGCAGCTAGGAAATTGTTGTTATGGCCAAAAAAGGGAGAAATTATATGTTTTATCGATACAAAAATTACGATATATTTTTGAGATATAAACAAAAAATAGAGAAATTGAGAAGAGGTAATGTTGTAATGCTTCATGTTTCTGAAGAGGCAAAAACTGCATGCAAAATGCTAATAAAAAAATCAAATTCTTACAACAGCGCAGAAAAAGTAATAGCTCAAAACATAAGCTTTAATTCATCCCGAACATATGAATATATAGGGGATGTTTTAAATTTAAAACTTCCGTCAAAACGGACGTTAATTCGTGGGGCTCTTTTTAAAAATATGACGCCAGGATTTCAACCTGATTTATTGGTTTTCTAATAAATCAGGTTGAAATCCTGGCGTCATATTTTTAAAAAGAGCCCCACGAATTAACGTCCGTTTTGACGGAAGTTGGTGAAATAAGTGAGAAAGGTAAAGAAGCAGTTATCCTTTGTGATGAAATAAAAATTAAAAAAAGACTGCAATATAATGCCGCACTCGATGAAATTCAAGTATTTGAAAACGATGGCGAGAAAAGAACACGGTTTTTGGGGCAGCAAGTATGCGTTTTTATGGCTAGAGGCTTATTTGAAAATTGAAAGTATGTTATAAGTTATACAGTTTCGGCTAACGGTATTAAACATGATGCCCTCATGAGCAAAGTTGAAGCGAACATTGGAGTTTCGCAAACTTTGGGGCTTAACGTACGAGCCATAATATGCGATCAAGGCTCAAATAATAGAGCAGCATTCAAAAAATGGGAAGTTAACATAAACAAGCCGAGTTTTAATGTTAACGGAAAGGAAATATTTACAATATTTGATGCACCACATCTTATTAAGTCATTGAGAAATATAATAATGAACAATAATTTAATTACGCCTGATGGCGAAGTATCTTGGGATATATTAAGAAAATTATACCAACTTGAGTCTAGAAACTCAACGAGGCTTTGTCCCAAATTAACTGCCAAGCATATTAATCCGAATTCATTTGAAAAAATGAAAGTTAAATAAGCAACACAAATATTTAGCCACACTGTTGCGGCCGCAATTCGAACAGTGATTGATTCTGGCGGATTTGTGGAATGCCGAAAAAGCGCAGAAGCTACAGCAAATTTTATAGAAAAAACAAGATTTTTATGTTAAAATCGGTACCCAGGGAACATCTTCAATTTGGCTAACTTGATTTGATTTGCATAGTTCTTGGGATATACAGTGGGGAGCAAAAGTGAGTACATGTTTGCATATTTCACATTTCGGAGTGAATTATGAAGAAAAAAATAAAGCAAATGAAAAAAATTTTATTCTCTTTATTCAATATATAATTTACTATAGATTAACAAGAAAAGATCAAGAAACTTGAAAACAAAAACAACTCGTATGTACTCATTTATGCACCTTTGACATTTTAAACTTCTTATCTGTAAATGAAGCAATAGTTTACCGTTAATTGTCATCTTATTGCCTTTGCTTTGTTTCTTAGACTTATTGTAATGGGCTTATTATGATTTAAAGTGTCGACGTGGTTACATTGGAAGTTAAGAGCGATTTTGATTAATATTTCTAAATTATGCGTAAATTGAGTCAGGATGTTGAGAATACTATAATAACTCTTACCGAGAATGTCATAATGTCAAAAATGCTATCGATGAAAATATTAACATCCACATCAATATCTGGTAATTGCGGTCCAGATGAAGATACAATGTTAATAAATGTTATCCAGGACTGCAGCTTAAGCAAAACTTGCATTGACATAAAAACCGAAGAAAGTACCGATTTTGCTATGTTCTCAGATGAAGAGACGGAAATTGAGCAAATTGTTGATATTGCAACTGGAAACGAATTTGATAGCAATGCCTTGCGATATTTTGCAGGGTATATATTGTTCAAATTTCTGCAAAAAAAAGAGTGCGGAGTGTGTTTTAATTTTACTGAGGAAAAACAGTAAATGGCTTACAGAAAAAATGTATACGAAAGGAAAAGCTTTATCAACAGCTGGTGCAAGAAAACTAAAAATACTCAAACTGTAATTAGTTTCTTATAAAATGTTTAATTTATTTGTAGGTATAGGAGGTATTGTTAGGTGGGGAACAAGGAGATGTTCAAAGCATTTTGATGTCTCAAGTCGACTCGTAAGTCTTCATTGAAGACTCCACCGCAATTGCAATGGCCTCCTCGTGGTGTTCCCTGGATACCGATTTAAATACATATATTACTTACATACACCTGTGCTTACAGCAATATTAGTGGGAAAAATTGGATAAATAAAAAAAAAATATTTTAGAAGTTTAACCTAAATTCAGTTTTTTAAGTTGTGAAAAAGTTAAAAAACTACTATTTAACACAGGTGTACATATATGTATGTCTGTATATTTATCGGTAATTAATTCGAGCCGTGCAGCAATAACAATTCACCATGGGCATGGATTCAAGCTCGATTCGAACAAATGAAAAACTCTCTTTTTTTCCGTTTTTCCCCTACGTGGCCATAGAGTAAGCATAGAGTAAGAAACTATATAGAGGTTTCATTTGCTCTGCCCGGGCCTCTGCCAAAGCTCTGCTGAGAGCCATGTTCGAAGCTAGCTTCTTCAAACTACGGTTTCTCACCACTTCTAACATGTGCGAAGCACAAGCAATAGTATGGGGAGTTTTCGCACCTATCCCTAGGAATAAGAGCAAGCAGTGCAGCAATAAGAATTCACCATGGGCATGGATTCAAGCTCGATTCGAAAAAATGAAAAACTCTCTTTTTTTCCGTTTTTCCCCTACGTGGCATCACTGGCTAAGTCACTCGAGAGCGCGGGCAGAGCAAATGAAACCTCTATATAGTTTCTTACTCTATGCTTAAACTTTTAGCTTCATATATACATATGTGCGTCACGGTGGAATGTGGAACATTGAGACTGTTTTTATTTTTTGATTTTCTTGCTATTATACACGTAATTAAAAACTTTTAGATGCAAAAATATTAAAAAAATGAAAATCCTAACTATATATGTAAGATTTAATCATATTGGAGGTCTGGAAGTATTTCAAAAATGCATTTGAAAAATCGACTCCCCATACTTTGGAGAATATCTCAACTCACAGAGCGTGTGCCAAAATGCCGTGTATATAGGCGTATGTAGGGGTGTTTTAGTAATATTTTGAGAAAATCGCATTACAGTTTGCGTAGTTTAAAGGGATATAAAAGTGCCGCCCACTCTATTACTTGAACCAATCGTTAGCCATTGCATGAACCAACTAGTTTTCTGTCGTTTAAAATACCAATCGACGCAAACCTTTGAAAAATTTCTACACCCCTTACAGAGCATGTGCCAAGTCAGGAGATATTTTAAAAAATTGATAGGTAATCGAATTAACTTTGAGGAAAGTTTCAATCAACTTGAACCCACAGTTTTCTTGGAATATAAACTTTCTCAAAAAACACGTGGATGGCCACACTTGAGCCGTTTCATACAGCAACCATGACAGCAACCATCAAAAAATACCAATTCGACGCTAACTTTAGAAAAATTCCTAAGCCCCTCACAGAGCGTGTGCCAAATCGGGAGATATTTCAAAAAATTGATATGCAATCGAACTAACTTTGAGGAAAGTTTCAATCAATTTGAACCCACAATTTCTTTAGAATTAAAATTTGCCACACGGCAGCATTTCCAAGACACTTACCACTGTGAATCATCGATAGTTATTCGATATTTTGACAATTGACGCAATGTTCCAGCCCTCGTTCAACTTTAAGGGACTTGCAACTTATTTTTAGACTTTCAATTCAAAATGAACAGCCATGGGAAAAAGATGGATTAAAGCCAGGGGAAGAAGCCACCCAAATATTAAAGTTTGAGAGATGCTCGGTAAGAATATTATCGTATATATAAACATAGATATTAATAATTATTATTTTATTTAATTTTGGGTGCGCTCTGAAGAGGAAAAATAAAAGGTCCTCTTCAGAGAGCGAGGAAGAAGATCCTCGCCCCCGCCGCCGTGGCAACAGGAGGGCTAAACCACGCCAAAACGTGGAAGATTCCGTAAAAAATTTAAGGCTGGATGATTAGGCGCCGGGCCCCAGCTAGAAATAGTACTTTGTATAAATATAAATAAAAATAAAATATAAATATGTAAATACATGTGTCGGATTATTTTGTTCTTATTACAGCCTCAGCTAAAAAACCAATTAATATTTTGTTAAAATATACTTAAAAATATACATAAATAAATTCATGTTCTTGGAACTATTTGAATTATAGAAACCGTGTTATTATTTGGCGTATATCGAAGCTGATTCCATAATTCCTAGAAGGCGACCTATTCCTAGAATCCAAAGTGCTCGTTTTCTCTGAAGACCGAGACCGCGATATAGTGTTGCCAGACCTTTTAAAAAACGGCATAAAATAAACAAACGTTTTTGAAATACATCATTTTAAAAGCTATTCAAATTTCGTTTAATATTAACAATTTTGGAATTTTTTTGGGGATTAGCTTAACATTGGTAATTTCTAGCTAGTTTGATTACAATTTTTCAAAACAAACAAGCGTTTGCAAAAATATAGAAGTTTTTGTAATACATCATTTTAAAGGGTATTCAAATTTCGTTTAATATTAACAATTCTTGAAATTTTTTTTGGGATTAGCTTAACATTGGTTATTATACTCGTACAGTAAAAGGGTATATTGTAATCGAGCAAAAGTATGTAACAGGTAGAAGGAAGCGTTTCCGACCATATGAAGTATATATATTCTTGTTCAGGATCACTAGCCGAGTCGATCTAGCCATGTCCGTCTGCCTGTCTGTCCGTATGAACGCTGAGATCTCGGAAACTATAAAAGCTAGAAGATTGGCATTTTGCATGTATGTACATTTAGATTTTAGGAGTTAGTTTTGTTTCGTCAATACCTATCGATTGGCCTAATAAAAGTTTGCCACGCCCACTCTAACGCCCAGAAACCCATTAAACGCTTAAGCCTGGCTAGCGCCTACATTTCCGCCTTTCATGGCCCGTGGTACCAATGTCTTGGGGTAGATGGCGCAATACAATAGCTGAGGCTCGTGCTGTAAAGCTGCCAGCTTTAAGAGATCGCCGAATTCATATTGATAATTTGAACTTTTTGTCCTTTTTTGAATTGGGGCGCGTATTTTGTCTCTTTTTGCTCCTATTCGTTTCTCACAAGTGCATTCACCTGCGCTAGAGAGAGACGGAAGATGTGCTAGGCAGAATGGAAACTTCTTGAAGGAAGGGTTATGAACTTTGCAGAGCTGCAAACTATTCTGCTCTCGCTTTAGTCTACGACTAACCATCGTATGTGATCTTTCTTCTCGTCTGCGATTGCGATTTTTGTCAGTTTTGCCTATCTTAAAACAAATCTCCCTTAACGGGTCGACGGCGTCTCCGCAGACGACACCCGGCAGACTTATGGATTCTCGGCCGTGACAGACACGGTCGCCTTCTGTAATAACACATCTTGATTAACCCACACCTGATTTGCTCAAGAATGGAGCACCCGTTACCCGCTTTTTTTGGGATCTTTAGAAATAATTTGTCAATACACGAAAACAAGGTCCATCCTTGTGTGGCGTGTTCAATAAACTATAAAAACAAAAAAAAAAAAAACGTAAACTATCCAGAATGCATTTTTACTTGCATTTTTGTAAACTCATTAAACTCATTTTTCTGTGCTTAAAACTAACATAAATTTTGTAAACAAATTGTTACGCGGTCGCGAGTTGTTGCTGCCTCTGCCGATTTGCTGCCGACGTTGCTGCCGTTGTTTTGTTTAAGTATTTTTAAGTCTTGCTCTTAGTTGATTCTTATTCATATATTAAACTTTTGCAAATTATTAACATAATTCATTTTCAGTCGCTCTGCCCCTTTACCCGTATATAAATAAAAGAATTCAGCCTTTTTTAAGGCTTATTCATATATTTCTATACATTTATTTATTTATCTTAGTAATAGTACTATACGTCTAGGTCTTTTTTAAGACTTACACTTATAATTAAATTATTTATATAATTTAAATTAACTATATTATATTATAAAATTTATATTATATAAATATAAGAATTTAGCTTTTTTAAAGCCTTATTCTTATATTTCCATTAATATACCTAATCAGCGTATATAATCGTAGTAGTCATATAAATTTAAGATTTTCAAAAATGCCTCGTTTGAATAGACCCACTGCATCTCAGCGGGCTAGGAACCAATTGTTGAGAAATAGGGCCAATAGGGAAAATCCAGAGTATGCAGAGATGGAGAGGGTAGAAAATTCTGAATCTGAGCGTAGGAGAAGGAAAAATGCAGTAGCCAGGAATTCAGAGCAGGGTGTAAATACAGCGTCTCGGAGGTTAAGACGCTTGAATCCGCACACTCGTGCGGGTGAGCAGGGAGCAAATACTGCAAGACGTAGGGAAATTCGCTCGGACCCCGTTCTTCGGGCGGGTGAGCAAGAAGCAGATACTGCAAGACGTAGGGAAATTCGCTTGGATCCCGTTCTTCGTGCCGGAGAGTAAGCAGCCGACACTCGGCGTCGCTTTATTAGGCGAAGAAACACCGATGAAAGAGCTACAGAGCAGGTTGTTAATACCGCTGACCATCGGTTAAGGCGCTTGGATCCCGCTTTCCGTGCGAGTCAGCAGGCAGCCGATACTCGGCGTCGCGCTATAAGGCGACAAGTTAGAGAAGTCCGAGCTACCGAGCAAGTTAGTAATACGGCATACCATCGGTTAAGGCGCTTGTATCCCGTTCTGCGTGCGAGTCAGCAAGCAGCCGATACTCGGCGTCGCGCCTTAAGACGACAAATTAGGCAAGTCCGAACTACAGGTCCGAAATACTGCTGACCGTTCGGAAAGGCGCTTGGATCCTGATTTCCGTGCGGGTGAACAAGCAAACAATGCGCGGCGGCGTTCTCTGAGGTTGGATGCTACGTATCGTGCGGGTGCGCAAGAAACAAATACCCTGCAACGAACGCAGGCAAGATCGACTCAGGTTCGTTTATTGCAAAGAGCGCAGGATAGGCTTAGGAGAGCTACGGCTAGGAGTTTTAGGGAACGTAGGGCCGTTGAGCAGGCGAGAAATACACTGGCTCGACGAAGTGCTCGTATAGCTGCTCGACAAGCAACTATCGATGCCATTCGAAATATTAGTCAGAGAGTTAATCAGTATAGAAGCCTCAGTGGCAATAGGGATGCAGAAAACCTTCGGAACGCAAACCGAAGTCAGGAGATTCGACTTGATTTATCCCATGGAAATAGGACTCCTAGAAATATAACTATTGGATTGGATGCTCACATTGCCAAATTCAATAGGTTAGTAAAACTTGGCCCCGATCAGTTTTGCTTCTGCTGCAAGGGATTGTGGTTCCCCAAGCAAATACGTAAGCTTTCTAGAGCCTATTTGGAAGAAAATTTCGAGTTTAAGGAAAAGATTTACCAGAATGCAAGCCAGCTATCTTTCACTGGGGAATCCTTTAAGTTCTGTGGCGCATGCCACGGCAATATAAAAGCCGGAAGAAAGCCCAAAGGTGCTATTTCCAACGGCCTAGACTTCCCAGAAATTCCTCATTTCTTGAGGGGGTTTACTCCCTTGGAGGAGCGACTGATTTCACCTCGCCTTCCATTAATGATAATTAAGCCGATAGGTCATGAGCGTCAGAGTGCAATAAAAGGAGCTGTTGTAAATGTCCCCATTCCGGTTAGCAACATCGTGACGTCCATTCCACGAGCTTTCCACGAGGCAGAGGTTGTACAGCTCCCCCTCAAGCGAAGAATGGAGTACGGACATGATTTCATGGCAGAGACCATTAGGCCTTCCAAAATTGCTGACGCCATCAGGTACTTAGTCAGTACAGAGTTTTACAGAAAGCACAATGTGCCATTCGTAGCTTTTCAAGCGGACTTAGCCTTTGTAGAGGGACAACTAGCCATCCAGCAGGAGGATGTAAACTTGGAGGCGGGAAATTCCGAAGAGAATGAAGAAGCCGAAGAGCTAAATCCTGAAGGACAGGAAACACTGCTTGAGAATAACCAGGCACACAATGTAGGAATTCCGAGAATCACAATGGCTTCAGGTGAGGGCCAAAAGCCTCTCGATGTCGACTCCGAAGAATTGGCGTTCCCAAGCATATATGCTGGCGCCACAGACCATCTTCGGAAAGTTATACAACTATAGTTAGATCAGAGCTTAGGAACGTAGATAGAAGAGGTTGTAGAACTGACAAGTTGTTCTTCAATTATAAGAAGTTGGAATTGTTGAAAATTCGAAACAATATTTCAACTTGCCTACGTAAGCGGAGCGCTTCTAGCGCGATAACTGCAGCCAACGTACTCGATGAAGCTTTCATGGGAAACTTAATTTCCCATGATGATGGATATCGAATTCTTAAGGAAATTCGCACGTCTCCTGCTCACTGGGAAGATGAGAAGAAGAAAGTCATGGCTATGATTCGCCAATTTGGTTTGCCAACTTTCTTCATAACTCTGTCGGCACGGAAATATTGAAGCCACTTCCCGAAGAAACTCCCAATTTGTCTCTTTATCACGAAAACTATCAGAAAATTCGTAGTCTTTTACATCGCGATCAATCCGAGGATTTGATTAGCCATCTTAGTATATTCGAACATTTTCTTTCTCACGATGAGGTGAGCCTCAGTTACGACGACTATATATATGCTATTAGGTCTAGTTTGAAAAAAACACAGATTTTTTGAAGAGAACATTTGCAGAAATTCAAGTTAACGCCTATAATAAACACATTCTTTCAATGCAAATGGCAAATATGGATACCCAGTTAATTTTGGAGCCTTTTGCGTGCTGCAGCTACATAATTAATTACATTAACAAGTCCCAAAGGGGTATTTCGAACTTAATGCGCGAAGCAGCTAATGACATTCGAAGAGGCAACTCAAGCATTTGTCAAAAGCTACAGTATCTCGGTCACAAGTTTATTTCGGGCACTGAGATCTCTGCTCAGGAGGCCGTATGTGATTGGCGTTGTCAGAAACAAGCAATAAATGCGTGTTCATAAACACCTTCCCCCCAGATCAACTAGTTCGTATGCTTTGACCTACAAGCGTACTGCAAATATGCATCAGGATTCCACTGACATCTTTCAGAAAGGTTTGCTGGACAGATACGAACAAAGACCAGATTCCCATGACGGCCTGTGTTTAGCCGGTTTTGCTGCAAATTACGAGTATTCTAAAACCCGTGGTAGAGCTCGCCAAGGGGAAAATAGTAACAATGAGGCTGAAGGAAAAAATGAGGTCTTAGGAACAGTTTTTTTCGCACTTCGCGATGGTAGTGGATTTATTAGGGAAAGAAACTAGCCGAGTATCATTAGGTATAGCCCCTTTAATATTAATTCTAATAGGCCCAACTATTTTAGAGCATTAGTTATGCTATATTCTCCAAGGAGAGATGAACAGGTAGAATTGTTTCAGAGAAATTGTGAGGAGTTTTATCATGAGCAAGAGGAGGCTATTAAAGCCAACTTTGATAGGTATAATGCCATAGACAGCTTAGAAGACGCGCTCAGAAGGGCCATGGAGGCTGAGGAAAGTAGCGAGGAAAATGTAGATGAGGAGGCCGCAGTTAATGAGGAGTTTAGGGCCTTTCCAGAAATATCTTCTCAAATCAATGGGGTAAACTTAGACGACCTTGTAGTAGTAGATCCGGATAGCAATATCCGCATAATTAAGCTCCCGCCAATTATTTCCCCTGAAAATTTAGCCACCTTAGTTAGGTCTCTTCATTTAAAGCAAAAAACTTTCCTTACGCAGTCTTGCACAATGCAAGGAGAAATGCTAGTTTCCTTGAGTTCGCAGGAGCCGGAGCAGGTGTCGGCAAGAGTAGACTTATATCCACCTTATTCCAGTCCCTTTCCAAGGAGTATAATGGTAGAGTAGGATGCGACCCAACTTCTGTTAAAATACTACTGTGTGCTCCCACAGGCAAAGCTGCTATTGGAATCGGAGGCCCCACTCTCCATTCCATGTTCTCTCTCCCTGTAAATCAGGCTGGGTCTGCATTTAGGAGTTTAAGCCCTGATCTGTTAAATACCCTGCGTTCAAGATTTATTGATCTTAAAGTTCTTATAATAGACGAAATTTCTATGGTCGGCGCAACCATGTTTTCCCATCTGGACTCTCGCCTTAAGCAAATTTTCTCCAACATTGATAGTGATCGTGGATCAACATCCAGTGATCGTTGGATTTTCCAGCCGCCGTCGCATGATCCATACAGCGCTATATTTGTATCCCACCTCTGGAGTCCTTTTAGGTTTTTCGAGCTCACAGAGATAATGCGACAGCGAAGATGACCAGCCGTTTGCAATAGCACTCAACAACATGGCGTCCGGCCAAATGTCGTCTGAAGATATTGTCCTACTTAGAGGCCGCACTTCCGTAGAAAGTCAGATTCCAAATGACGCCATTCACCTTTTTTCAAGCAATCAGGACACAGACCGATACATTAGGGAGAAGCTCAACTCGATTGCCACTGATCAGTTCATTTCGGAAGCCATTGACTCTGTAAAATCTGCACATATTAGCTCAGAGCAGGGGAACAGATGTCTGGAACAAGCTAGGGCATTAAAAACACCTGAGGCACAAGGTTTGTGTACCTCGCTCATTTTTAAAACCACTGCTAAATACATGATGACGGTCAATGTAGACACATCAGATGGTCTCGTAAACGGAGGTACTGGTGTCCTTAGGGAGATAGGTTTCAACACGTCCAACTCTCCAAACAGTCTTTGGATACAATTTGTAGATGACAGTATAGGAGTAGCTGCACGATCAAAGTGCAGTCATCGCCAAGAAGCTTCATGGACCCCAGTAGTTAAGATCATAAAAAGCTTTCAGATTAATTCTAACCAGGCCACAACCATTGACCGAAAGCAGTTTCCAGTGGTACCTGCAGAAGCAATAACTATTCACAAAAGTCAAGGCGCTACGTACAGCAAAGTGGTGGTTCACACTAGTCCTAGCATGCAGAGAGCTGCGCTGTACGTAGCCTGTAGCAGAGCCACAAGTGCAGCAGGTCTCTATATTATTGGACCTTCCGTCCCCACGAGATCCGCCCAGGGATCGCCTTCCGAGGAAGAGCTCCGAGAACTACGTTCCGCTAAGTTACTGAGTACCCATTTCGATTGTTTACTCAATAGTCCGAACCTTCATGGCTTTCTCCATAATACGGAAAGCTTGCACTGCCACATTAGCGATGTGTGTTCCGATCAGCTAATGCTTAAGTCTTCCATTCTGTGCTTCGTTGAGTCTTCCACATACTCAAATGAAGCATACTACATTCCTGGCTTCGCCACAGCAGTGCGGATAGATTGCCAGTCACTAGCTAATGGAGCTCGACCAAAAAGAGGCATTCTCGTATTCGTTCGAAACGAACTCCTTGAGAATGTCAGTCTTTGTTCAAGTGGTCGCTTTCTGGCTAATTTCTCAAATTTAGCCTCTCCAGTGTTCGAGTTTGCCATCTTTAGGTACCGGTCTTTAGGGTGTAAGGACTTTTCTTAGGCTGGGATAGACTTCAGTCCGGCCAGAGTCCTCTACAGTTAAATTTGTAGAAACACAGGAGACGAAACGGGACTGGGAGTTGCCGCCGGGATTTTGTTTACGGGTCTGGGTCTGCACCTCTACGCAGCGTAGATCGCTCGAGGCGTAATGTCAACTGGCCGACACCAATTGGCACCCGGGGTTAGCTTTTCCGGTCCGGCAAGCGTCCGTATTGCACAGAGAAAACCTCGGAAGCGCAATACGGGGACTTGTCCGACGCGAAGGAGCACGCGTACAGCCTCGTCGTCCGTGTTGCGTAGAGAAAAGTACCTCGGAAACGCAACACGAAAAACAGGGCTGCCTCAAATTAACTCGAGAGGGATTTTGACTGGGCCTGAGCGTGGGCGATCGGCGATAGCTTTTTCCAGTCCGGCAAGCGTCCGTGTTGCACAGAGAAAACCTCGGAAGTGCAATACGGGAACTTGTCCGACACGAAAGAGCAAGCGGACAGCTTAGTCGTCCGTGTTGCGAAGAGAGAAAACAAACCTCGTAAACGCAACACGAAAAACGGGGCCGCCACTAATTAACTCGGGAGGGATTTTGACTGGGCCTGAGCGTGGGCGATCGGCGATAGCTTTTCCCGATCCGGCAAGTGTCCGTGTTGCACAGAAAAACCTCGGAAGTGCAATACGGGAACTTGTCCGACACGAAAGAGCAAGCGGACAGCTTAGTCGTCCGTGTTGCGAAGAGAGAAAACAAACCTCGTAAACGCAACACGAAAACGGGGCCGCCACTAATTAACTCGAGAGGGATTTTGACTGGGCCTGAGCGTGGGCGATCGGCGATAGTTTCCCGATCCGGCAAGTGTCCGTGTTGCGCAGAGAAAGCCTCGGAAGCGCAATACGGCAACTTGTCTGGCGTAAATTGGCACGCGGGCAGCTTTGGCGTCCGCGTTGCGCAGAGAAAATAAACCTCGGAAAACGCAACTCAGAAGCCTCACTGACCCGAAAGCCCCTCCGCGAAATGCACTAAATCTTATTAGCCTCTCCCTAACCTGAACGTGTGCAGAAAAGGGCCGGCGATAGTTTCCCGCGCTTTTCTCTAGTCTGGTAAACGTTCGTATTACGCAGAGAAAATAAACCTCTGAAACGCAATACGAGAACTTGCCCGACCTGGAGTAGCACGTGGGTAGCTTTGGTATCCGCGTTGCGAAGAGATAATAAACCTCGGAAACGCAATACGGTAACCTAGCCGACCCGGAAAAACACTCAGCGAAGTTCACTAAATTTTAGTAGCCAGGCTTGGGGTTTGAGTTTCACAACTTTATGTGTATTTTATTCACTTGGTCTTTCTCCCTAACCTTCGCACTCAGTATCTGGGTTTCTAACCTCTGCCTTTTGTCTTACTAGAGTAATGATATTTTGATATGGCGTTGCCGTCCGCGGGAGTCTCTGCTGCTGGTGTGGTCCTTGTGGTCTACGCTGCTTGGCTGCCGGAAAAGAAAGAGGCAGCTCTCCGTCGATCGCGGTTCCACGTCGACACGCTTTTTCCCTTTACAGCACGCGTTTTATTATTAACAGCACGAAGCTTGTCCTTAGCCACACGCTTTGCGCTTAACAGCCCGCGCGCTTATTCACGGGTGATTTGCGATAACTTATCGATACTGTTGGCCATTCGCCCCGACTAGCCAGCGGACTGATCTTGTTGATCAATACTGGTGACCTCGCGCGCGACTATTTGAAACTAGGATTACTTAGGTTTTAGAGTTAAATATATATATTTTAGAAACTTAATAACTAATAACTAATAACTAAGATATGGCCTCCAATGGCTGAGATTAGGGTTTTGGCCTCCAATGGCTGAGATTAGGGTTTTGGCCTCCGATGGCTGAGATACGTTAAGATTTGAGAGGCGCCTTTAAGCGTCCTCACACCCCCCCTTTACTTCGGGGTGGTTATTGAGACGGGCGGAGGGTCACGGAGACTTCGCCTCGTGCGGTCACGCTGATTCGGAATTTGGCCCCGTCGAAGTGGCATAGATACCGAACGCGTCGGCGATCCTGGGCCTGAATGGACGCGACGAGGATGGGGGGCAGACGGCGATCCGGAGTGTCTACCCTCCAGTCCGCTGGGGCCTCGATCCAGTGGGCGTCACCCCTGACTGACTAACCTTGTACTGTTGGCAGGTCAGACAGCTAGTAACGTAGCGTACCACGTCCCGATGGAGTCCAGGCCAGAAGTACCGCTGGGCGATCCTCCTGAGCGTCTTCCGGATGCCTAGGTGTCCGGCGGCGGGGTGGTCGTGGCATTCTCCCAGCACGCGTTGACGCTGTTCTCGCGGCACGCACAGCTTCCAGGGGTTGCCTACTCTGATGCCCGCGGGATGCCCTATGCGTTTATAGAGCTGTCCATTATCCAGGGAGTAATCCGGAAACTTCTCGGGGTGTCTTTGGACCTGCTCCTGCATCTTTCGTACCCATTTGCAGTGGCACTTAAGTTCTGCGAGTAACTGGAGTCTTCCAAGTGGTTGCCGGGAGAGGGCGTCGGCGATCACGTTGTATTTGCCCTTCCGGTAGAGTACGTCGAACTGGTACTGCTGGAGCTCCAGTGCCCACCGTGCTATACGTCCCGTGGGGTTGTTAATGGAGTTCAACCATTTAAGGGCCAGGTGATCCGTGATAACGTCGAACTTGTAACCCTCCAGGTAGCAACGTAGCTTTCGGGTGGCCCACACAATGGCGAGGCACTCCTTTTCAGTGGCCGAGTAATTTTCCTCCGCTCGCTCGAGTCGACGGCTCACGTAGGCGATTACCCGTTCGTCGCCCTCAATATTCTGGGTGAGGACCGCGCCGAGTCCTTTGTCGCTGGCGTCCGTCTGAAGTTGGAACTTATACTCGAAGTTTGGGCAGGCCAATACAGGAGCGGTCGTCAGTCGAGCCTTAAGCGAATCAAACGCCTGCTGTTGGGGTTCTTCCCAGGTCCATTTTACTCCCTTCCTCAGGAGTCGTGACATTGGTTGTACGAGTGAGGCAAAGTCTGGGACAAAACGTCTGTACCAGGATGCGATTCCGAGTTGGCGGCGAAGTTCCTTGACGTTAGTCGGGGGATGTAGCCCCTGGATGGCCGCTATTTTGTCGGGGTCTGTCCTGATGCCGTCCAACTCTCCAAACAGTCTTTGGATACAATTTGTAGATGACAGTATAGGAGTAGCTGCATGATCAAAGTGCAGTCATCGCCAAGAAGCTTCATGGACCCCAGTAGTTAAGATCATAAAAAGCTTTCAGATTAATTCTAACCAGGCCACAACCATTGACCGAAAGCAGTTTCCAGTGGTACCTGCAGAAGCAATAACTATTCACAAAAGTCAAGGCGCTACGTACAGCAAAGTGGTGGTTCACACTAGTCCTAGCATGCAGAGATCTGCGCTGTACGTAGCCTGTAGCAGAGCCACAAGTGCAGCAGGTCTCTATATTATTGGACCTTCCGTCCCCACGAGATCCGCCCAGGGATCGCCTTCCGAGGAAGAGCTCCGAGAACTACGTTCCGCTAAGTTACTGAGTACCCATTTCGATTGTTTACTCAATAGTCCGAACCTTCATGGCTTTCTCCATAATACGGAAAGCTTGCACTGCCACATTAGCGATGTGTGTTCCGATCAGCTAATGCTTAAGTCTTCCATTCTGTGCTTCGTTGAGTCTTCCACATACTCAAATGAAGCATACTACATTCCTGGCTTCGCCACAGCAGTGCGGATAGATTGCCAGTCACTAGCTAATGGAGCTCGACCAAAAAGAGGCATTCTCGTATTCGTTCGAAACGAACTCCTTGAGAATGTCAGTCTTTGTTCAAGTGGTCGCTTTCTGGCTAATTTCTCAAATTTAGCCTCTCCAGTGTTCGAGTTTGCCATCTTTAGGTACCGGTCTTTAGGGTGTAAGGACTTTTCTTAGGCTGGGATAGACTTCAGTCCGGCCAGAGTCCTCTACAGTTAAATTTGTAGAAACACAGGAGACGAAACGGGACTGGGAGTTGCCGCCGGGATTTTGTTTACGGGTCTGGGTCTGCACCTCTACGCAGCGTAGATCGCTCGGAGGCGTAATGTCAACTGGACGACACCAATTGGCACCCGGGGTTAGCTTTTCCGGTCCGGCAAGCGTCCGTATTGCACAGAGAAAACCTCGGAAGCGCAATACGGGGACTTGTCCGACGCGAAGGAGCACGCGTACAGCCTCGTCGTCCGTGTTGCGTAGAGAAAAGTACCTCGGAAACGCAACACGAAAAACAGGGCTGCCTCAAATTAACTCGAGAGGGATTTTGACTGGGCCTGAGCGTGGGCGATCGGCGATAGCTTTTTCCAGTCCGGCAAGCGTCCGTGTTGCACAGAGAAAACCTCGGAAGTGCAATACGGGAACTTGTCCGACACGAAAGAGCAAGCGGACAGCTTAGTCGTCCGTGTTGCGAAGAAGAAAACAAACCTCGTAAACGCAACACGAAAAACGGGGCCGCCACTAATTAACTCGGGAGGGATTTTGACTGGGCCTGAGCGTGGGCGATCGGCGATAGCTTTTCCCGATCCGGCAAGTGTCCGTGTTGCACAGAGAAAACCTCGGAAGTGCAATACGGGAACTTGTCCGACACGAAAGAGCAAGCGGACAGCTTAGTCGTCCGTGTTGCGAAGAAGAAAACAAACCTCGTAAACGCAACACGAAAACGGGGCCGCCACTAATTAACTCGAGAGGGATTTTGACTGGGCCTGAGCGTGGGCGATCGGCGATAGTTTCCCGATCCGGCAAGTGTCCGTGTTGCGCAGAGAAAGCCTCGGAAGCGCAATACGGCAACTTGTCTGGCGTAAATTGGCACGCGGGCAGCTTTGGCGTCCGCGTTGCGCAGAAAATAAACCTCGGAAAACGCAACTCAGAAGCCTCACTGACCCGAAAGCCCCTCCGCGAAATGCACTAAATCTTATTAGCCTCTCCCTAACCTGAACGTGTGCAGAAAAGGGCCGGCGATAGTTTCCCGCGCTTTTCTCTAGTCTGGTAAACGTTCGTATTACGCAGAGAAAATAAACCTCTGAAACGCAATACGAGAACTTGCCCGACCTGGAGTAGCACGTGGGTAGCTTTGGTATCCGCGTTGCGAAGAGATAATAAACCTCGGAAACGCAATACGGTGACCTAGCCGACCCGGAAAACACTCAGCGAAGTTCACTAAATTTTAGTAGCCAGGCTTGGGGTTTGAGTTTCACAACTTTATGTGTATTTTATTCACTTGGTCTTTCTCCCTAACCTTCGCACTCAGTATCTGGGTTTCTAACCTCTGCCTTTTGTCTTACTCTATGCCTTTGATATGGCGTTGCCGCCCGCGGGAGTCTCTGCTGCTGGTGTGGTCCTTGTGGTCTACGCTGCTTGGCTGCCGGAAAAGAAAGAGGCAGCTCTCCGTCGATCGCGGTTCCACGTCGACACGCTTTTTCCCTTTACAGCACGCGTTTTATTATTAACAGCACGAAGCTTGTCCTTAGCCACACGCTTTGCGCTTAACAGCCCGCGCGCTTATTCACGGGTGATTTGCGATAACTTATCGATACTGTTGGCCATTCGCCCCGACTAGCCAGCGGACTGATCTTGTTGATCAATACTGGTGACCTCGCGCGACTATTTGAAACTAGGATTACTTAGGTTTTAGACTTAAATATATATATTTTAGAAACTTAATAACTAATAACTAATAACTAAGATATGGCCTCCAATGGCTGAGATTAGGGTTTTGGCCTCCAATGGCTGAGATTAGGGTTTTGGCCTCCGATGGCTGAGATACGTTAAGATTTGAGAGGCGCCTTTAAGCGTCCTCACACCCCCCCTTTACTTCGGGGTGGTTATTGAGACGGGCGGAGGGTCACGGAGACTTCGCCTCGTGCGGTCACGCTGATTCGGAATTTGGCCCCGTCGAAGTGGCATAGATACCGAACGCGTCGGCGATCCTGGGCCTGAATGGACGCGACGAGGATGGGGGGCAGACGGCGATCCGGAGTGTCTACCCTCCAGTCCGCTGGGGCCTCGATCCAGTGGGCGTCACCCCTGACTGGGTCCTCTGCTGGGTCCTCCTGGAGGGCCTGAAGCACCTCATGTTGCTCTCCGCCGGTGAGGAACAGCTGCAGGTCCAGCTCCTCGTCTCCGCTTTGGGACGGCGCCTGCGTCGAGGGTCTTAGGAACAGGTCCATGACCGCATGGGGAATGGATCGGCCGGGTGTGGGTGGTGCTTCCCGCTGAGAGGGTCCGAGGCCAGGTGACAGCGCGGGCGACGACAGCTCCAGGCGCGGACGTACCGCGTTGGTGGGGGTCCGCGGGGAAGGGGTCCAACGAAGTCGGCTCCGACGAGCGCGAACGGCTCGGTAGGTTGGCGAGTGAGCATCTTGCCGGCTGGTTTATACTGACTAACCTTGTACTGTTGGCAGGTCAGACAGCTAGTAACGTAGCGTACCACGTCCCGATGGAGTCCAGGCCAGAAGTACCGCTGGGCGATCCTCCTGAGCGTCTTCCGGATGCCTAGGTGTCCGGCGGCGGGGTGGTCGTGGCATTCTCCCAGCACGCGTTGACGCTGTTCTCGCGGCACGCACAGCTTCCAGGGGTTGCCTACTCTGATGCCCGCGGGATGCCCTATGCGTTTATAGAGCTGTCCATTATCCAGGAGTAATCCGGAAACTTCTCGGGGTGTCTTTGGACCTGCTCCTGCATCTTTCGTACCCATTTGCAGTGGCACTTAAGTTCTGCGAGTAACTGGAGTCTTCCAAGTGGTTGCCGGGAGAGGGCGTCGGCGATCACGTTGTATTTGCCCTTCCGGTAGAGTACGTCGAACTGGTACTGCTGGAGCTCCAGTGCCCACCGTGCTATACGTCCCGTGGGGTTGTTAATGGAGTTCAACCATTTAAGGGCCAGGTGATCCGTGATAACGTCGAACTTGTAACCCTCCAGGTAGCAACGTAGCTTTCGGGTGGCCCACACAATGGCGAGGCACTCCTTTTCAGTGGCCGAGTAATTTTCCTCCGCTCGCTCGAGTCGACGGCTCACGTAGGCGATTACCCGTTCGTCGCCCTCAATATTCTGGGTGAGGACCGCGCCGAGTCCTTTGTCGCTGGCGTCCGTCTGAAGTTGGAACTTATACTCGAAGTTTGGGCAGGCCAATACAGGAGCGGTCGTCAGTCGAGCCTTAAGCGAATCAAACGCCTGCTGTTGGGGTTCTTCCCAGGTCCATTTACTCCTTCCTCAGGAGTCGTGACATTGGTTGTACGAGTGAGGCAAAGTCTGGGACAAAACGTCTGTACCAGGATGCGATTCCGAGTTGGCGGCGAAGTTCCTTGACGTTAGTCGGGGGATGTAGCCCCTGGATGGCCGCTATTTTGTCGGGGTCTGTCCTGATGCCTTCCCCGCTGATCAGGTGACCCAAATACACTAGTTTTCTTTGGAAGAACTTGCACTTACCCCGATTTAAGCGTAGATTCGCTTCTCGCAGGCGCCGGAAGACTTCCCTCAGATTGCGCGCATGGTCCTCCCACGTTGCCCCGACGACGATGATGTCGTCTAAATAGGCGAAGGCGTGGGGTTCCATATCGGGGCCGATGACGCTGTCCAGAGCTCGTTGGAAAGTCGCTGGGGCGGAGTGGAGCCCAAACGGCATGACCTTCCAGTGGAAGAGTCCACGTCCGGGGCAGTGAATGCGGTGAATTCTCGACTGCCTTCTGCCATGGGAATCTGCCAATACCCGTTTTTAAGGTCCAACGTGGAGATGAACCGGGCATTCCGTAGGCGTTCCAGGATATGGTTGATGCGTGGAAGCGGGTACGCGTCGGGTATGGAGTGTGCGTTGAGTTGACGATAGTCAACGCACATCCACATGTCCCCGTCTTCTTTCGGACTAGCACCAGCGGTGCGCTGTGCGGACTTCGAGAGGGTTCGATTCGTCCATCCCGCAGCAGTTCGTCCACCTGCTCGTTGATGATACGCTGCATGGCCGGGTTCTTGGGATAATACCGCTGTTTCAGCGGTTTATCTCCCCGAAGGGTGATGGTGTGCTCGGCTATATCCGTCGTTCCTTGCAGCTGGTCGAAATACTTAGCTCCTCTTGAAGGAACCGGAGGGTTACTGCGTCGAGAGGTTCCTCAGACACTAGCGATCCCGGCGGGGATTCCGCGACTGTGGCCAGGTGTCCGTGAGGGCAATGCCTCCGGAACGGATTGCGCCTCTGAGCGTCCTTTGTATCCGGCTGGGCGAGTAGCTGGTACTTCCCGATTCTTATCGGGCTTCCCGGGGAAGAACGTGGCGTATCCGGGTCGCCGGCGGACGTTCCTGTTGTTGTACTGGCTAAACGGTCCTGACTCGTGAGATACCTCCGAAAAGGGCTCCTTTTCTTGGCCACGGCGGCATCCGGTAGTGGCTGGAGGCTGTACCTGCCTTCCTTGACGGTGACATCGGCCTTCGTGTTTCCCGTGGTAGTGGCGGGAGGAACCGGTGGTGGCGAGCGTTCCGATGGAACTGGAGCTGGGTTCCGTCCCGCGGTGATGCGCTGCCTTGGGGCGGGTATGGGACCCGTTGAGGCCTCCTTGTTGGTCCTTGTTGTCCGCCGGGTAGGAGTCGGTGGGTCCGAAAGGTGGGCGACCGCCGCTGTTGGCGCCACTCGGGGGGCTGGGCCTGGTTCGGCTCTTCGTGTGGTGGGCGGAGCTAGTTGGAGACACACCTGGCCGCAGATTAGGGTTGCCCGGATGCCACAGAGGAAGTCGATCCCGAGGATCACCTCGTCCAAGATCGTTGGCAGGACCAGGAGGGTCATGCGGACATGTTGTTGGTCCAGGCGCACTTGTACGTGCAGGGCCTTGGTGACTTCCTTCGTGGATCCGTCCGCCAGGGATATTTGGGTGCGAACCTCTTTGATGTTTCGACCCGAATCGAGCCGGTTGGCCAGCGCTTCGCTGATAAAGCTTCTGGAGGCCCCCGTGTCGATGGTTGCCGCGAAGAGTTGTCCCTCGATGGTAACCGTGGCGGCGATCCGGCCTCCCGTCAAGCGGAGCGGTGGATTTAAGGATGGGGGAGCGCTGAGTGGGTCGCCGCCTGCTCCCTGTGAGTGCGAGGACCCCGATTGTTTCCCGACTGCCGGCAGCAGTGCGAGTACCACATTTCCCGCAGTCCCAGCAGTATAGGACTGGCGGATTCTGGCATTCCCGAACGAAGTGTCCCACCTCAGCGCAGCGACTACAGGCTCGGGTCACGTCGACAGGTGCTTCGGCCTCCTGGGAAATCATCCGGTTTGAAATCGCTGGATTCGATGTGCCAAAGGCGTCGCCGCTGGTCTTATGGGCTCTCGTCGGCGAGGGCCAGGCGGAGGCTGCTCCTCGTAGTGTAGTTTCCACTGGCGGGTGGAACTAGTGCTGCTTGTCGGACTGGGTCTCGGTCCCGAGCAATTTCGAAAGCGGTGGCTAGTTGTGTCAACCCTTCCAGCGAGGAGAATTCGTGACGCCTTATGAAGAGGTGATACTCCGGTAGCAGATTCTCGTAAATCCTTTCGAGCTCCTGTTCGAACGAGTAATTTGCCCGCTGCATCATCAGGCGTAATTCTACCACATAGAACTTGAAAGGCTCGCCGCCTTGTTGGTGTCGGGTCCTGATCGTATCCTCCAGGCGCTGGTAGTACCGTGGAGGTAGAAAAAATTCCAAGAACTCACGCTTGAAAGTTTCCCAGGGCACGGCGTGCATCTGGTAGGCTCGGTACCAGCCTTCGGCGCGGCCCGACAGTAATCCGGCGATGGCTCGTGGGATGTCGCTGTTCCGAACGCTGTATGACGTAGCGCCTTCCTCGACTCGTTCCATGAAGTGCAGGGGGTCGGCTTGTCCATTGAAATGGACGTCCCATCCCCGGAGCTTCTCGGCGAATGCGGCTGCGGACATGTGCTGGGATGGCGATTGGGCAGCGGGGTGGGAGCCTTGGACTCCACGTCCTGGGCTCGTGTGACGGTGTTCTGGGGGTGGCACGGAGAGAAGGGTGTCCCCTGCGCCAGGCATCGGTGAGGTGGACCGGTTGGTCACTACCTTTGATGTGGGAGCCTCTGGGAAGATGGCCTCCAATGCGGCAAAGCGTTCCCGGAGCGCCGGACTGTGGTTGGACCCTCCTATGAACGATGCAAGCCTGGGTCGCAGTTCGTCCTCCTGGCCCTGGGTGTTCAGACCGAACTCCTTGAGGATAGCTTCGTCCTTCCGCCGGTAGGAAATCCACCTGACCCCCATGGCTCGGGTCGTGGATGCGTCGTCGGATTCGGAGAAGCTCCCCTCCTCGATCTGTCTGGCGGCTGATGTAGCGGGTTTTTGTTCGGCGTCCTCCGACGCTTTCTGTTCCCGGTTCGTTTTCATCGGTCGACCCGGTGAACGGTGTGGCTGGGTGCCCGCTGCTGTTGGGCCTCTGAGTGGGCGTCACGCGGATGCGGATGTGGGAGTGGCTGGGTCTCCCGACTAGCGAATGGTGGGGCGCAGGAGCGACTCTCCTGGCGGCGAGTGATCCGGGGTCCACGGTGAGCGTGGCGACTGTTTTCCTCGTCGCGGTGCGTGCTGTAGTCGGCACGGTAGGTGGCGCTGCTGGGGGCGCAAACCGGGCGACGAAGCGGTCTCTAGGGTCGTTCCCGAAGGCGAGCGCGGCTGATCGCTGGGCTGCTCGTGGTGTGGCTCTGCTGAGCTTTGGACTCGTCCCTGATGTGAGCGGCCTCTGGGAGTGCTCTCGGTAAGCGGCGCAGGTGCGGAGTAGATCGGCGTTGTCGTAAGTGGCAGTACAGATTCCCCTATTTGCTCTCTAACTAGGCTTTTTTTTTTTTTTAAAAAAAAATTTGGGGGTTCCTAATCAAAAAATTTTCCCACGGCTGGGCATGGGTCTTTAAGCCATGCGGTTGATACTGACAACCCAACTCCTACAGGATACCTAGGTCGTCCCTGAGTCGTCCCTGTTCGGGCGCCAAACTGTAAGGACTTTTCTTAGGCTGGGATAGACTTCAGTCCGGCCAGAGTCCTCTACAGTTAAATTTGTAGAAACACAGGAGACGAAACGGGACTGGGAGTTGCCGCCGGGATTTTGTTTACGGGTCTGGGTCTGCACCTCTACGCAGCGTAGATCGCTCAGGCGTAATGTCAACTGGACGACACCAATTGGCACCCGGGGTTAGCTTTTCCGGTCCGGCAAGCGTCCGTATTGCACAGAAAACCTCCGGAAGCGCAATACGGGGACTTGTCCGACGCGAAGGAGCACGCGTACAGCCTCGTCGTCCGTGTTGCGTAGAGAAAAGTACCTCGGAAACGCAACACGAAAAACAGGGCTGCCTCAAATTAACTCGAGAGGATTTTGACTGGGCCTGAGCGTGGGCGATCGGCGATAGCTTTTTCCAGTCCGGCAAGCGTCCGTGTTGCACAGAAAAACCTCGGAAGTGCAATACGGGAACTTGTCCGACACGAAAGAGCAAGCGGACAGCTTAGTCGTCCGTGTTGCGAAGAGAGAAAACAAACCTCGTAAACGCATCACGAAAAACGGGGCCGCCACTAATTAACTCGGGAGGGATTTTGACTGGGCCTGAGCGTGGGCGATCGGCGATAGCTTTTCCCGATCCGGCAAGTGTCCGTGTTGCACAGAGAAAACCTCGGAAGTGCAATACGGGAACTTGTCCGACACGAAAAGAGCAAGCGGACAGCTTAGTCGTCCGTGTTGCGAAGAGAAAACAAACCTCGTAAACGCAACACGAAAACGGGGCCGCCACTAATTAACTCGAGAGGGATTTTGACTGGGCCTGAGCGTGGGCGATCGGCGATAGTTTCCCGATCCGGCAAGTGTCCGTGTTGCGCAGAGAAAGCCTCGGAAGCGCAATACGGCAACTTGTCTGGCGTAAATTGGCACGCGGGCAGCTTTGGCGTCCGCGTTGCGCAGAGAAAATAAACCTCGGAAAACGCAACTCAGAAGCCTCACTGACCCGAAAGCCCCTCCGCGAAATGCACTAAATCTTATTAGCCTCTCCCTAACCTGAACGTGTGCAGAAAAGGGCCGGCGATAGTTTCCCGCGCTTTTCTCTAGTCTGGTAAACGTTCGTATTACGCAGAGAAAATAAACCTCTGAAACGCAATACGAGAACTTGCCCGACCTGGAGTAGCACGTGGGTAGCTTTGGTATCCGCGTTGCGAAGAGATAATAAACCTCGGAAACGCAATACGGTAACCTAGCCGACCCGGAAAAACACTCAGCGAAGTTCACTAAATTTTAGTAGCCAGGCTTGGGGTTTGAGTTTCACAACTTTATGTGTATTTTATTCACTTGGTCTTTCTCCTAACCTTCGCACTCAGTATCTGGGTTTCTAACCTCTGCCTTTTGTCTTACTCTATGCCTTTGATATGGCGTTGCCGTCCGCGGGAGTCTCTGCTGCTGGTGTGGTCCTTGTGGTCTACGCTGCTTGGCTGCCGGAAAAGAAAGAGGCAGCTCTCCGTCGATCGCGGTTCCACGTCGACACGCTTTTTCCCTTTACAGCACGCGTTTTATTATTAACAGCACGAAGCTTGTCCTTAGCCACACGCTTTGCGCTTAACAGCCCGCGCGCTTATTCACGGGTGATTTGCGATAACTTATCGATACTGTTGGCCATTCGCCCCGACTAGCCAGCGGACTGATCTTGTTGATCAATACTGGTGACCTCGCGCGCGACTATTTGAAACTAGGATTACTTAGGTTTTAGACTTAAATATATATATTTTAGAAACTTAATAACTAATAACTAAGATATGGCCTCCAATGGCTGAGATTAGGGTTTTGGCCTCCAATGGCTGAGATTAGGGTTTTGGCCTCCGATGGCTGAGATACGTTAAGATTTGAGAGGCGCCTTTAAGCGTCCTCACAAGGGATTGTAATTATTTATAAAAGTCCGACCTATCCGTTGTTAAAGTTCGAAACAGAGTTTAAGGAGTTATTTCAGCGGCACACATTTTTAAATAGTAACAGTTTAGTGTTAGGAGATTTCAATTTATACCTTCACTCCATTTCTGGCTGCTGTAGGAGAGTTTTCGTTTTTCTTGCAGATGTAAAAGGGTTTAGTTCGTTGCTAGATTTGGACTCGTCGACAACCAATTGCAATACGCATATTGATTGGGCGTTTTCAAATATTTTCGATAATAGGGCCACTGCGCGCACATTTGAGACTACATATAGCTACCACAGTGGTATATTAGTTAGCGTTAGGGAAGCTGAATAGGTAGGGAAAATTGTATATATTATATTTATAGTATGTATATATTTAAATTAAACAAAAAACCCAACAAAATTAAATAGTTGCATGCACAATATTTTTGATAATATGTATATAAATAAATTAAGCAAAAAACAAAAAACCCAAAAAAATTAAAAAGTTGCATGCACAATTTTTTTTATAGTATGTATATATTTAAATTTAACAAAAAATCAAAAAACAAAAAAATTAAATAATTGCATGCTAAATTGTTTTTATAGTAACTAAATTAAATTTTATAGTAAATTAAATAAAACAAAAAACCACAAAAATAAATTAAATAGTTGTATGCAAAATGTTTGTATAGTATGTATATGCTTAAATTAAAATAATTTTTTTTATTAAAAAAAACGCAAAAACCCCCAAAAACTAATTAGTAAGGTCAAATAAGTATTAGTAGTATTAGTAGTAAGTACATAAGTATGCCTTCCGAATGTTTAGGATAAACCATATTTTGGGGAACATGGAGATTCCAAACTCAAGTCGACTCGTTGGTCCCCAAATTTTATTTTGGTTTGAAAGACCCCGTTGCAAATCAATGGCCTCCACGTGGTGTTCCCTGGGTACCAATTTTAACAAAAAATCGAGAGCTAATTCACACGGCGAAAAACATACAAGTAGGCATATTTATATTATGTTGTTGAGCTGAGTAACGGGTATCTAATAGTCGAGGCACTCGACAATAGCGTTCTCTCTTGTTATTTTTGTAGCCCACAAATTTTTCAAAGCATATAATAAATGCTGTGCTGATGGATTGCTAAAATTTCCAAACTTGGATCTTAGCAACCCAAATAAATTTTCCAATGGATCTTGCTAAAACCGATTTAAACGAATACATTGTATGCTTTCACTTTTCAAAAGTTTATCACATACGTTTATAATTCTCTGACAGCTTGCTTTTAGTTTTATAACGCAAGTTGCAGTTGAATTTTTGCCGGTATTGCGGTCCGGCAAAAATTGTTTTTTATCCAAGAAACTCATGAAATTTTCCAGCTTGGATTTCATGTCATTATCTAAACGATAGGTACCTTCATTTAGAAGGTCAAAGCCATCGTTCATTTGTTCCAGAAACTCGGATGTTGCAAAAGCATTAACAGAACTTTCTAAGGTTTCAGCCATTCTCAACACATTGATCCCATGGCTTACAGTGTTTGAAAACACCTGTGTCGCCAATTTTACACTCATTTTTTTAAAATTATTTACATAGATCAATGTGCTTATCCGATAACTTTGGTGCCAAACGAGATATAATGTTATAGAACTCTTCAATTACCTTCCAAGACGTCACACTTTTAGTGAAATCTCATCATATTTGAGTGGGTCTGATGGAAATGAGGTATATCTGTTCAAGAAATTATTTCTAATACTCTTGAACAAATGAACAAATTCATAAATAAATTCTGGCCTTGGACTTGTTAGTAAGTAATCCAATATTTTAAGAGCTAGACAATTCATTGCGCCTTGATCGCCAACTATAGCTGTTACCTTAAGGCCAATTGATACACAACAATCAACGGCTCTTTTAAGGATTTTTGCATAGTGGTGGCCTCGAATAAATTTATTAACAAAAAAGACGACCAAAACATATTTCATTTGACCTGGCCGCGTATCATCACGGCCAGCATATCCTCTGCTGGAGATGAATATTGGTCATTTTCAGAAAACCCGTCTCCCAAGTATGCAAATCCTACCACTTGTTCAGACTTTGGGACATATTCAAGTTCTGACTTGATCGACATTTCGTCGAAGAGAATTGTGAGAGAGAATTCATATTGTTAACAAATTCTTTTAGTATAACAATATGATCTCCGGTAAAGCCAGGTTTAAATTCCTTTAATGACAACAATCTTCTCAAAGATGCCTCTGATGGCATATTGAAGCCCACATTTAATCTTAAATTATTGTATGCCTTCGGGCTGTGCATATAAATTTGTCAAAATAGCCGTTTTTCCGAATCGGTGCAATGAATTCGCCTTTTCTGTGAAATTATGCTATGACATGTTATGACATTTTCATTTATTCCTGCGGTATTTTCTTTGCTTTGAATTTTACTTCCGCACAAATTGGAGAATTCTAAAAATTTTCTTTTTTATAATTTCAAAATCTTCAAATGAAGTTAAAATTTTAAGGCGACCAGCGCTTTCGACTTCTTATGCAAATTTTTATGTTTTTCTTCGAACTCCAATATTTTTGAAAGCAAAGAATTCATTTTCACCTGCAGCATTGATGATTTTTCTTGGAACAGAATTGTTTCCAAAATTAAATCATAATTACGGCTGTCTAATGCGTCGCTTTTGTTACAAACGGCCAAATTTAATTTAGAGAGAGAATCATTTTGCATTTCTAAAAGGGAATTGCAAAGCTATAATTAACTTTTTTAAATTAATATTTCGTTTAAGAGATTTTCTTTACAATTTTCTTTTTTAACGAAATATTAAGGGATCTTAAATAACGTTGTCCCTTCAACAACTTTTTGTTTTCGTCTTTTAAGACTATATTATTTCGTTTTAAAGAATTTATAATAAAATTATCGTTTTTCAAAGAAAAGCTAGGAGAGCTCAATCCTTGTGCTTTACATTTAGTGTAATCAGGAGAGCTCAATCCTTTGTTTAATACATAGTAAGGAGAGCTCAATCCTTGGTAAGTCAAATTGATTGGCCAAATAAAAAATCCATAGAAAATCCCAACGTCCTTACTTTACAAACACCAAAAGTTATGGCATTTCCTATCGTTCAGTTATATGGCAGCTATAGGACATAGTCGCCCGATCTGGCTCGTTCCGACTTATATACTACCTGCAATAGAAAGACAAGTTTTGGGAAAGTTTCAAGCAGATAGCTTTAAAACTGAGGGACTAGTTTGCGTAGAAACGGACGGACATTATTCTTATTCCTCTATATAGTTTCTAAAGCCCAGTATCCAGATCGACGAAAACCGTACGCCAGTCATGAGAGAGAGCGGGGGCAAATAGCTGGCGTTCACTTCTCGTCGGGCTTTTTTTTCACGTCGGTCTCCTGATCGACGAAAAAAATACCAGAAAATTCCATAGCGTTGCCAGTCTGCTGAAATGAACTTTCGGTGAACCCTAGCGCAAAGATTAAAAAATTTAATCTTTCGGCGTGCGCTTCTCACTGAACATATTAAAAAATGCAGGGAAAAATAAAAAAACCCGTAAAAGTCGATTGCAGGAGTTTACATGTGAGGACCGAATAACATTAATACTTCTGGGGTGCCTCTTGTCAGAGCAAAATGTTTCATATGTCAAAAATTTACGAAAAACACAATAAAAGTGCAGCTATGAACTTTAAATTGACAAATAATTATCAGTAAATTAAAATAAGCAACTGTTAAATTTAAATTGAATTGTTTTTGAATTTCTTTGTATAGCGGCAGACTTGTCTTGCCAAGGTATTTGATAATATCTTTTAAAGGCTCTTTCCCGCAAATACGATATTTGAATTTTAACTGCTTGTCAACAAACCCAGCTGATTGACAGTACGACCGTAGCACGCTTAAAGCTGATGAACTCTCAAACTTTTGGTCACACTGCAAAGATTAAAGTTTTTACGCTAGCGTAATCGTTTGTCGATCTGGATACTAGGCTTTACTCTATTGCAGCGGAGCTGAACGGACCCGCGCTATCGAGTGACTTTGTCAGTGATGCCACGTAGGGGAAAAACGGAAAAAAAGAGAGTTTTTCATTTGTTCGAATCGAGCTTGAATCCATGCCCATGGTGAATTCTTATTGCTGCACTGCTTGCTCTTATTCCTAGGGATAGGTGCCAAAACTCCCCATACTATTGCTTGTGCCTCGCACATGTTGGGTGTGGTAAGAAACCGAAGTTAGAAGAAGTTAGCTTCGAACATGGCTCTCAGCAGAGCTTTGGCAGAGGCCCGGGCAGAGCAAATGAAACCTCTATATAGTTTCTTACTCTATGCTTCTTACTCTATGCTCTCGTCACCGGTAGGTATTGTAAACTGCGTAACGGGCAGTATTAGGGACAGAGAAGACCCGCGATATCTATCCAAAGCTCAATAAATTAACCAAGTGTTCTAAATCTAAAGTGAATTTCTCCCGAAATTTCACTTAGAAATTAACTAACCGTAGTCTACATTGCCGGTGGTCATTCCCTGGTAAACGACTGACTATAGTGTACACGGACAGTGGTTATTCCCTGGCCAGTCACCGACGGTAACGCGCACTGCCGGTAGCCATCCCTGGTTAGTGCCCACCTAGTTCACGCTACCGGAGGCCATTCCCCGGTAGAAAGTAACCCAAGGTTTCTTCCGACCAATTTCGGGAGTCATTTCTTTCCACTATAATCTAGCCACAGGTTCCCCTACCTTCTCTTACAAATTTCTTGTAAGGTTCTCTAGCCCCGGCTGAATGCAACCCTGGCCTAAAAACTTTGTTACAATATTTAATATTTTTTGTGTTCAATGAAAAATAAATAAAAATACAATAAGTTTTTTTTTAAAATAATAGTATTTTTATCCCTAAAGATTATAAAATGAAAGACCGATTTTTAAGGGGATTTTTAAAAATCTAAACCGCTGCTCCGATCAAGATGATTTTTCGCTCAATAGTTATTCTATGGCCCAAATGCTTAAGTTCAATTTTTCAAGTTTTTAACATTTTTTTAAGTATTTTTAACGAATTTATGTAGATTTTCTAAGTCATTCCGTTGTATTTTGCGGGAGCCTGTCGAGAGAACGAAACCCAGAAGCCTAGAGAGCGACGGCCGAGAGAGCAACAGCCAAGAAAACTGATGAGGGGGAGGGGTAGTGCTGCAGGGAAAGGGGAGGGGAAAGAGGCAATTTAAGTTAAATTTGTTCAGGATTTTAAAAACTTAAACTGCTGCTCCGATCAATATGATTTTCGATCAATAGTCAGTCCTGTGGATCAAATGCTTAGGTTTTATTTTTCATTTTGTAGCAGAAGTAAGAGCCTTATTTAATTTCCACCATGGAAGAAAATAGAAAATTACTACAAATTCTGTAAGCAAAGCCAAAATGTTTCCAAGTTAAATATTAATCTTAAGACTCGAACTTTTGACCAAATACGTATGTACATATGTATATTTGGATATGTTTTGATTTGCTTATATGTACAATACATGTACATACATACAATGTGTGTGTATGTTTCTATTCGAAAGTAGATAATGTGCTTAAATACAAATAAAATGATTTATTATACCCGTTTATCGATCAAATGTGGAATCTGAAAATAATACGTTACTTTGCTGTTTTTGTATTGGATGCCAATCTTTTACTGTGTGTACAAAGGTTTTCGTTTCATTCAAAACAAGAAATTTGAAATCAACAAATTCCAATTTACAAACAAGTATACATATTTGTGCGCAAATTAAAATTGCATTGATAACATTGTAACTGATAAAAAGTATACAAGCTCACGACTTTTACTTGGATCACTTTCATTTATTATATAGCTCTGCCAGTATCCTTCTGATTCTCTCTCTTGAAGGATCTTCTACAAAGGTTGTTTACACAAAGGTTTTCAAAAAACGCGCAAATAAGAAATAAGAAAGTCTTGACAACCATACTCGAAACTAATTTTAAGCGAACGAAGTCGCGCCGGGTACAGCTAGTTATATATATTTTATGACCAGTATGCAGTGTTTAGGGATTTTAAGAACACCCTTTGCCTTATGTGTGCGCCAGTCATCCTTCTTCTTAAATCGCATTTTGCGAAAATATCACCATGTTTGTTTTACAAGTGCGAAGACAGGTTGCTTGTATTCCCACTTGTGTCAATCACTTTTTCACAGAGTTTGCACTTTGGTGTGCCGTTTTTTAAATCCGTATAGTCTAATTTTACACTAATTTTTTTATTTCGCGCTCGAATTCGTTCATTCGATGTCGCTTTGGAATTCAGAGTTACCAAAAACAAAAATATCAAAAAAAAAGACAAAAAATATATCGGAATTTCGATATTTGGGCAAACAAAAATCGCGATATAAATATATAGTTTCTTACTCTATGTTCTCGAGTTGCGCTTCCGAAGCTTGTTTTCTCTACGCAATACGAACGCTTACCAGACTGGAGAAGAGAGCGGGAAACTATCTCCGGCCTTTTCTACTCACGCTCAGGTTAACAAAACAAGGAAAATAAAAGGTTTAACAGCATACTAAATTTAGAAATGGTTCCACTGATTAGTTAAAAATTATACCATCGTTGAATACTATAAACACCATCAATAACTTGAGGCAATACAAAAAGTCTCTAACCCACAAAATATATGCACCGCATTAATGACCAATTGAATTCCCCCACAACAAAGGAAAAAACCAGTGTTTGCATTTGCTGCTACATAGCAGCAATTTCAATAAAAATATTGCTCTGCTCTCGCTATTGCGTTCGGCTCTGTAGCATAGCAGATAGCACAAAAGCAAAACGGTTGCTCTTCTGCTCTGCTCTGTAGCACAGAAGTACAGAGTACAGAGCAATAGCAAAAAATGCCAGTCATACTATTTGTAGTTTTAGCTGTAGCACAAGCATCGACAGCGAGAGTGAAAGCAAAGCGAACGAAAATGAAATAAACTCTGCTTTTGCTCTCGTAGCAACTGTGTAGTTGCTGTCATAGCATTTTTGTAGTTGCTCTCATAGCATTTTAGTAATTGCTCGGTGCATGCACGGTTTTAAGCGCCCAGTAATATTAATTCACCTCAAGCGTAAACATGGCTTCGCGAAAAAACAATATTTTAAAATATTTTGAAGACGATGGGTCAACATATGTGCAGTGCAAATCTTGTAATCGGTCTTTAAAGAAAGATCGTACATTTAATTTAAAGAAACATATTGTTGGAGTGCACAAAATAACAAAAGAAGAGTAGGAGGATAGAACTTATAAACTTTTAAAGAATGGTCGATTTGAGATTTAATTAATAGGTATTGAAATATTAAATTTATATTTAAATAATAAGGGCGTAATGATCAAACAAAATAGCAAATAATCTTAGCTTAAGTCGAGGAGTCTCAGCGTCCGTTCGGACAGAAAATATAACAGAACCCAGAAAAGAAATAATATAAAAAAGATAATCTAGACGAGGAGTCCTTTTCAGAAAATAAAACAAAAACAGATAATTAAAGTTAAAATAAACAAAAAACAGTTAATTCGTTCATACATAGGACTGGTAACAGAAGAAAGCGTACCTTTCAATGTTTTAAATTCGGTAAACATGAAAAACATAATAGATCCGATTTGTCTGGGTCTTACAGAAAAGAGCAGAAAAAGCTTTAAATTAAATGGCAGTAAATGCAACAAGAAAGGAAAGCTAACTTCGGGCGGAGCCGAAGTTGAAATACCCTTGCAGAATATTCCGATTTATATTCTCCAAACTTATTCATTTGATGCATTCTTAACACTCATAAAAAATCCCAACTTTCTAACTTTAAAAACACCTAAGTTATGGCATTTCCAATCGTTCAGTTAAGTGTCGGCTATAGGATATAGTCGGCCGATCCTTATGAAATTTGGTAGGTCAGATTGATTGGCCAAATATAAAAGCCATAGAAAATCCCAACTTTCTAACTTTACAAATCCCAAAGTTATGGCATTACCGATCAATCAGTTATATAGAAGTTATAGGATATAGTCGGCCGATCCTTATGAAATTTGGTAGGTCGGATTGACTGGCCAAATAAAATACCCATAGGAAATCCCAACTTCCTAACTTAACAAACACTAAAGTTATGGCATTTCCGATCAATCAGTTATATGGCAGCTATAGGATATAGTTGTCCGATCCTGGCCCTTCCGACTTATATACTGCGTGCAAAGGATCGAAGGCTGTGTGCAAAGTTTCAATTCGATATCTTTAAAACTGAGAGACTAGTTCGCGTAGAAATAGACAGACGGACAGACAGACGGATAGACGGACATGGCTATATCAACTCAGGAGGTGATTCTGATCAAGAATATATATACTTTATAGGGTCGAAGATGTCTCCTTCACTGCGTTGCACACTTTTGACCAAAATTATAATACCCTCTGCAAGGGTATAAAAATATGCTAAAACATGTGGCGAAAAACATACGCAGCGAAATGCAACAAGAAATGCAGGGCCGCTTACTGTCTTTGAAAATAGATAGCGCAACTCGGCTTAACCGTAATATTTTTGGAATAAGCGCGCAATTTATTAATGAAAATAAAATTATATCCCGGATTTTAGGCATGTCTGAAATTAAAGGCGCTAGTGGAAGTACGTCTAAAAATCTTGCCAAAGAAATTATAGCTACTTTAGAGAAGTACAACATCCGATTGAATCAAATTATTTCAATTACATCAGACAATGGAGCCAACATGATAAAAACAACAAAAATATTATCACATAGTTATGCAGCTGATGATGATTTTGAAGGCACAGAGGAAGTGGAAAAAAACATAGACTACACTAAAAAAATTGATAATTTTGAGACCCCAGAAGAATTGCACGTGGGTAATATACAAATATGCCGGTGTGCAGCACATACTGCACAACTTTGCGCTCTTGATGTTTCAAAAAAGGCAGACATTAAAAGCTATGTACTTCAATGTCGCAACGTGACGAAATACATTCGTAAGCCATCAAATGGTTATCGTGAGGCATTTGACTTTCGAAAACTCAAATTGCCTCAATTGGATTGTCCCACAAGGTGGGGTTCAACATATGAAATGATCGATCGACTTAACAAAGCTAAGGACGTATTGAGTGAAATCGAAGCAATCGAAAATAAAACGGATGATGAAAATATCGACGCTACCTCTATGTTGTGGGAGTTTATAGATAGCTACACTTGTATTATGAATCCACTGCAAAAAACTATTGTGAAGTTCCAAGAAGAGCAATTGCACTACGGCAATTTCTACGCTTTATGGCTTACATGCAAATTAACGACAAATCAAATTTTACTATCACGATCAGATAGCGAAGATTCGATTGGTTTTGAAATTGGTAAAACTCTCATTAAAAGCATAGAAACGCGAACGGAAAAACTTATAATGACTTATAATGAAAATAATGAGTTCGACTTGTTAGACAGCTATTTGGGAGCTACGGTGTCGCCATCAGACGAATGCACGGATGTATTTACAAAAATCGAAACACCAAAACTCCCTTACATGAAAGCAGGTGTTAATGTATTGAACTTCTGGAGAGAAAGAAAGCCGACTGATCCTGAACTGTATGCACTAAGCAAAGTATACTTTGCCATTCCGCCCACACAAGTAAGAAGTATTGTTTATGGTGCAAGAAATATGTTAATAACTTTTAATTTTATTTAGCTCACAATCGAAAGGGCATTTTCATCATTAAAACTTATATTGGTCGACAATCGGAATAGGTTAAGCCACGACACATTAGAAAATATTTTACTTGTCAAACTAAACTCATCCCATTTGGATAGTGCCATCGAAAATTTCCCTTCATTTGAAGACGAAGAAAATCAGAATTGAAATTATTTTTATTGTTGAAATTAAATTTTTATTTTTGTTATATGGAAAATGAATATATTATTATAATTTGAAATTAACGTCTTTAAATGCAATATCTGGTAAATTAATATTACTGCTTGTTTAAAACCGTGCATGTGTACCAAAACAAAATATAACGGTAAGATCTGGTATGCGGCAAAATACGGAGCTGCTATGAGAGCAACTACAAAAATGCTATGACAGCAACTACACAGTTGCTACGAGAGCAAAAGCAGAGTTGCTTTCATTTTCGTTCGCTTTGCTTTCACTCTCGCTGTCGATGCTTGTGCTACAGCTAAAACTACAAATAGTATGACTGGCATTTTTTGCTATTGCTATTGCTCTGTACTCTGTACTTCTGTGCTACAGAGCAGAGCAGAAGAGCAACCGTTTTGCTTTTGTGCTCTCTGCTATGCTACAGAGTCGAACGAAATCAGAGCAATAGCGAGAGTAAAAAAAAATACTTTGATGTAGCATAGCATTTTCAATCATTGGAAAAAACCATATAATTCGCCAAATTCCTCCAGTTTCCCTATAGCAAAGACAACAACTAGGTCAACCACGACAACACAATATAACTACTTAAATTTTAATGCAAATTAGAAAGTACGACACCAAGAACTACAACCCGATAAAAGCAACAAAAATCGCAGATAAACATTTCTATTCACCAATATTTTTGTAGGAAGAACATGAACAAAAAAAAAACAAGAGAGAACGCTATTGTCGAGTGCCTCGACTATTAGATACCCGTTACTCAGCTCAACAACATAATATAAATATGCCTACTTGTATGTTTTTCGCCGTGTGAATTAGCTCTCGATTTTTTGTTAAAATTGGTACCCAGGGAACACCACGTGGAGGCCATTGATTTGCAACGGGGTCTTTCAAACCAAAATAAAATTTGGGGACCTACGAGTCGACTTGAGTTTGGAATCTCCATGTTCCCCAAAATATGGTTTATCCTAAACATTCGGAAGGCATACTTATGTACTTACTACTAATACTA
Organism: Drosophila fuyamai; assembly: GCA_018153365.1. Taxonomy (NCBI): domain Eukaryota; kingdom Metazoa; phylum Arthropoda; class Insecta; order Diptera; family Drosophilidae; genus Drosophila; species Drosophila fuyamai. The sequence continues at coordinate 73,268 of JAECXW010000599.1, read as the reverse complement.
CTAATACTTATTTGACCTTACTAATTAGTTTTTTGGGGGTTTTTGCGTTTGTTTTTAATAAAAAAAAAATATTTTAATTTAAGCATATACATACTATACAAACATTTTGCATACAACTATTTAATTTATTTTTGTGGTTTTTTGTTTTATTTAATTTACTATAAAATTTAATTTAGTTACTATAAAAACAATTTAGCATGCAATTATTTAATTTTTTTTGTTTTTTGATTTTTTGTTAAATTTAAATATATACATACTATAAAAAAAATTGTGCATGCAACTTTTTAATTTTTTGGGTTTTTGTTTTTTGCTTAATTTATTTATATACATATTATCAAAAATATTGTGCATGCAACTATTTAATTTTGTTGGGTTTTTTTGTTTAATTTAAATATATACATACTATAAATATAATATATACAATTTTCCCTACCTATTCAGCTTCCCTAACGCTAACTAATATACCACTGTGGTAGCTATATGTAGTCTCAAATGTGCGCGCAGTGGCCCTATTATCGAAAATATTTGAAAACGCCCAATCAATATGCGTATTGCAATTGGTTGTCGACGAGTCCAAATCTAGCAACGAACTAAACCCTTTTACATCTGCAAGAAAAACGAAAACTCTCGTACAGCAGCCAGAAATGGAGTGAAGGTATACATTGAAATCTCCTAACACTAAACTGTTACTATTTAAAAATGTGTGCCGCTGAAATAACTCCTTAAACTCTGTTTCGAACTTTAACAACGGATAGGTCGGACTTTTATAAATAATTACAATCCCTAAAGACCGGTACCTAAAGATGGCAAACTCGAACACTGGAGAGGCTAAATTTGAGAAATTAGCCAGAAAGCGATCACTTGAACAAAGACTGACATTCTCAAGGAGTTCGTTTCGAACGAATACGAGAATGCCTCTTTTTGGTCGAGCTCCATTAGCTAGTGACTGGCAATCTATCCGCACTGCTGTGGCGAAGCCAGGAATGTAGTATGCTTCATTTGAGTATGTGGAAGACTCAACGAAGCACAGAATGGAAGACTTAAGCATTAGCTGATCGGAACACACATCGCTAATGTGGCAGTGCAAGCTTTCCGTATTATGGAGAAAGCCATGAAGGTTCGGACTATTGAGTAAACAATCGAAATGGGTACTCAGTAACTTAGCGGAACGTAGTTCTCGGAGCTCTTCCTCGGAAGGCGATCCCTGGGCGGATCTCGTGGGGACGAAAGGTCCAATAATATAGAGACCTGCTGCACTTGTGGCTCTGCTACAGGCTACGTACAGCGCAGATCTCTGCATGCTAGGACTAGTGTGAACCACCACTTTGCTGTACGTAGCGCCTTGACTTTTGTGAATAGTTATTGCTTCTGCAGGTACCACTGGAAACTGCTTTCGGTCAATGGTTGTGGCCTGGTTAGAATTAATCTGAAAGCTTTTTATGATCTTAACTACTGGGGTCCATGAAGCTTCTTGGCGATGACTGCACTTTGATCGTGCAGCTACTCCTATACTGTCATCTACAAATTGTATCCAAAGACTGTTTGGAGAGTTGGACGTGTTGAAACCTATCTCCCTAAGGACACCAGTACCTCCGTTTACGAGACCATCTGATGTGTCTACATTGACCGTCATCATGTATTTAGCAGTGGTTTTAAAAATGAGCGAGGTACACAAACCTTGTGCCTCAGGTGTTTTTAATGCCCTAGCTTGTTCCAGACATCTGTTCCCCTGCTCTGAGCTAATATGTGCAGATTTTACAGAGTCAATGGCTTCCGAAATGAACTGATCAGTGGGAATCAAGTTGAGCTTCTCCATATTGTATCGGTCTGTGTCCTGATTGCTTGAAAAAAAGGTGAATGGCGTCATTTGGAATCTGACTTTCTACGGAAGTGCGGCCTCTAAGTAGGACAATATCTTCAGACGACATTTGGCCGGACGCCATGTTGTTGAGTGCTATTGCAAACGGCTGGTCATCTTCGCTGTCGCATTATCTCTGTGAGCTCGAAAAACCTAAAAGGACTCCAGAGCACTATGGGGAATTTGCCCGATTTTTTGGAATAAATTAATAACTCGCGAAATATGTAACATATTTCAGTGAGGTTTTTTTTATAGTGTTATACATACCTATACACACCTGTTAGAAAACTAAAAGTACCCCCCCCCCCCCCAAAAAAAAATTTTTTTTATATCAAATTTTACTCTATATGCTCTTCATTTTCAATTTCAATATTGTACAAAAAATCGTAGTTGTTGTCTTCTTCATAATCATCAACATCGAATGACTCGTCTCCAGGTTCATATTCGCATAATAATAATTGAATAACTTCTGGTGGAAGAGAAAGCCGCTTATGTTTTCGAATGCGCTTCTTCAAATTCATAGATGAAATTACGGGGTCCGAAGTATCCATGGCTCTCTGGAAAACATCTCTGAAGTTGGAGATTCGACTGTGCTTTCTCGCATGGTGGAGTCTGTCGGATTTATAATACTTATTCCTGGACTCTGCACCCTCTTCGCCAAAATAGCCGACTGGAAGAACTGTTTGTTCTAAGATGAGTCTGGAGTGAACCAAAATCTTGTGGACAGTCGGAGTCATGGGGATCCATGGATATTTGTCCACAATAAGGTGTCCAGTTTCTTCGCAAAGTTGTTCATATTTGTCCAGGTTTATTGGTAATTGGCATGATAAGCATATTAATATGGTTCGCATATTCAAAATGACTTGGAGATCAATGCCAGTTATATTGGAGAATTCTATATAGCTGCTAAATGCACGGCGCGCAGTATTTCCGACATTGGAGCTTCCGAATCCACCTTGTTTTGGTTGATCAACCTTTAGCGCCAGCTTCTCCCAAAACAATTTTTGAATGTGTTTCTTTTTTTCCGAAACCATGAATTTGTCCCCTGGATTCATAATTTTCCACTTCTTTATGTCAATTTTGTATGCGGCGTGGAGTATAAATTCAAAAAATCTAATCCAGCAATGTAGTGGACTTACACCATATTTTAAATTGTCCATAATAGGAATAAACTGAAGACACTTAAAATTTCTGTTTCCAAGAAAATCCTTTGGAGTCGCTTTGCATATGGGGCAAGCTTGATATGATTTTGTTTCAGTTAAGGCATTAAGCACTTTGCCATCAATTACTGTTAAGTGCAGACTGAACTTTACATACAAGCATTGATTATTTTTTAGGATTACTTTGGATGATATTAAATGTTTTATTTCAGCTTCTATCTGTAAATGCTCTCTCTTAATAACTTCAATAGATTCTTTTAAAAACTCCAGCTTTAACGGACGACAAAATCGTATACTCTGAGGAGTATCATTATTCCATAAAACATTGCCTGATGATGATATTAGGCGAAGAGGAGTAACTGTCGTAGCGAAGAGTGACGAATCAGCTTGATATGACTGGCAGTCAGTGTATGCCTGATTAAAACTCGCTTGTCCCGTGCTTCCATCAAAACCATAGCTTAAAATTAGTTCTGCAGATAGGAAATTTGTGTGCTGATCGTTCATCGTAGCTGCAATAAAATCCGCTTGATAAGCTACTATTCGGGCTACGGTATGATCCAAAAGATCTTGAAGGGAAACTTTCGCCACGGATTCCGTTATGTTAATATTGGCGGGTCGGCAATCCTTTTTTTTTTCGGCTACTTCTTTATAAATTGGGTAAATGTCTGCCTTCCTGAACTTTGCGTCCTCTCGAATTGCACAATACTGCTCTTTTGTAAAGCCTTGATCAAGAATTAAAGCCAAAGCCTCCTCTGTCGAAGAACGCACAGGCTGCTCAACGGGTTTGCTTATCAGTTTCCTCAACATTTTGGCTTTTGCTGGATTTACTGCTAGTAACTTTAATATAACAGCAAGATCGTTGAGACTACGTCTTTGAGCAGCTATGCCTGCTGCTTGAATCAGCAAACCAACATCATGTTTTTGGGCCGCTGAGAGACAATTAGCTTCATTTCTTTTCCCTCTTGCACCTTTTAACCAAAAGGATATTTTTGGACGTCCAGCGGTTTTTTTCTTTGATTTTGCTTTGCTTTCATTTCCAATCAAATTCAAGCTAAGATTGCCTTCCATCCACTTTGAATACTTTGTTGAAAACTTATCCATCTTCCTCTGGCATTTTCGCCATTTTTGCAATAAATTGTTGGAAAAAATTCGAGTTTTCTCTTTTAAGGCGCTTTGATTTGGTTCCAAAATAATGGGATCAACTTTGCTTGCACACAAAAGTAAATACGGCATCTTCTTTTTCGCGCAGACCCTTTTGCTTATGCCACACTTCCAGCAGGGCTGCGTTTTTTATCAAGAGATTGCTTCCTAAAAAATGAAATTACGCGAAAAGTCGCACGAAGCGCACGATGAGACAATATGTTCTGAATTCGCAATTAATGACTCTACAACATGGATATAGACACTCACTGAACAAAGCTAAACATTTTTTTAAAACTCTATTGAAAGTTGAACTTTCTTTCCAAAACCCAAACGAAAACATCACCTGCTACATTTACAAATTGTTAGAATTGGACGCACATATCGAGCAACATATAAGTATTTTCATAAAGTACATACCTGAAGAATTAGTATTCATTTTAAATTGGACACTCTTACGTAATATTGTTGCACAGATAATGATTTCAAAGTGAGCTTCAAAGTTAAGCAAAATGTTAACAAACCACGTGCAGTTGCATTAGCTGACTTTAACAGTTGGTATTTAAATACTAGACTGTTAAGTTAACATTTTCGGTATGTTACCAAACAGTTCGATGATTTCTTAACACATTAAAAAAAAAAAATCGATAATCGGCATACTTTTAAAAAATACATTTATTCCAAAAAATCGGGCAAATTCCCCATAGTGCAGAGGTGGGATACAAATATAGCGCTGTATGGATCATGCGACGGCGGCTGGAAAATCCAACGATCACTGGATGTTGATCCACGATCACTATTAATGTTGGAGAAAATTTGCTTAAGGCGAGAGTCCAGATGGGAAAACATGGTTGCGCCGACCATAGAAATTTTGTCTATTATAAGAACTTTAAGATCAATAAATCTTGAACGCAGGGTATTTAACAGATCAGGGCTTAAACTCCTAAATGCAGACCCAGCCTGATTTACAGGGAGAGAGAACATGGAATGGAGAGTGGGGCCTCCGATTCCAATAGCAGCTTTGCCTGTGGGAGCACACAGTAGTATTTTAACAGAAGTTGGGTCGCATCCTGTGTAGGATGCCAGTGTATTTCTCGCCTGCTCGACGGCCCTACGTTCCCTAAAACTCCTAGCCGTAGCTCTCCTAAGCCTATCCTGCGCTCTTTGCAATAAACGAACCTGAGTCGATCTTGCCTGCGTTCGTTGCAGGGTATTTGTTTCTTGCGCACCCGCACGATACGTAGCATCCAACCTCAGAGAACGCCGCCGCGCATTGTTTGCTTGTTCACCCGCACGGAAATCAGGATCCAAGCGCCTTTCCGAACGGTCAGCAGTATTTCGGACCTGCTCTGTAGTTCGGACTTGTCTAATTTGTCGCCGTAAAGCGCGACGCCGAGTATCGGCTGCTTGCTGACTCACACGGAAAGTGGGATCCAAGCGCCTTAACCGATGGTCAGCGGTATTAACAACCTGCTCTGTAGCTCTTTCATCGGTGTTTCTTCGCCTAATAAAGCGACGCCGAGTGTCGGCTGCTTACTCTCCGGCACGAAGAACGGGATCCAAGCGAATTTCCCTACGTCTTGCAGTATCTGCTTCTTGCTCACCCGCCCGAAGAACGGGGTCCGAGCGAATTTCCTACGTCTTGCAGTATTTGCTCCCTGCTCACCCGCACGAGTGTGCGGATTCAAGCGTCTTAACCTCCGAGACGCTGTATTTACACCCTGCTCTGAATTCCCTGGCTACTGCATTTTTCCTTCTCCTACGCTCAGATTCAGAATTTTCTACCCTCTCCATCTCTGCATACTCTGGATTTTCCCTATTGGCCCTATTTCTCAACAATTGGTTCCTAGCCCGCTGAGATGCAGTGGGTCTATTCAAACGAGGCATTTTTGAAAATCTTAAATTTATATGACTACTACGATTATATACGCTGATTAGGTATATTAATGGAAATATAAGAATAAGGCTTTTAAAAAGCTAAATTCTTATATTTATATAATATAAATTTTATAATATAATATAGTTAATTTAAATTATATAAATAATTTAATTATAAGTGTAAGTCTTAAAAAGACCTAGACCTATAGAAATATATGAATAAGCCTTAAAAAAGGATGAATTCTTTTATTTATATACGGGTAAAGGGGCAGAGCGACTGAAAATGAATTACGTTAATAATTTGCAAAAGTTTAATATATGAATAAGAATCAACTAAGAGCAAGACTTAAAAATACTTAAACAAAACAACGGCAGCAACGTCGGCAGCAAATCGGCAGAGGCAGCAACAACTCGCGACCGCGTAACAATTTGTTTACAAAATTTATGTTAGTTTTAAGCACAGAAAAATGAGTTTAATGAGTTTACAAAAATGCAAGTAAAAATGCATTCTGGATAGTTTACGTTTTTTTTTTTTTTTGTTTTTATAGTTTATTGAACACGCCACACAAGGATGGACCTTGTTTTCGTGTATTGACAAATTATTTCTAAAGATCCCAAAAAAAAGCGGGTAACGGGTGCTCCATTCTTGAGCAAATCAGGTATGGTCAAAAGTTAATCAAGATGTGTTATTACAGAAGACGACCGTGTCTGTCACGGCCGAGAATCCATAAGTCTGCCGGGTGTCGTCTGCGGAGACGCCGTCGACCCGTTAAGGGAGATTTGTTTTAAGATAGGCAAAACTGACAAAAATCGCAATCGCAGACGAGAAGAAAGATCACATACGATGGTTAGTCGTAGACTAAAGCGAGAGCAGAATAGTTTGCAGCTCTGCAAAGTTCATAACCCTTCCTTCTAGAAGTTTCCATTCTGCCTAGCACATCTTCCGTCTCTCTCTAGCGCAGGTGAATGCACTTGTGAGAAACGAATAGGAGCAAAAAGAGACAAAATACGCGCCCCAATTCAAACAAGAGAGAACGCTATAGTCGGGTGCCCCGACTATCAGATACCCGTTACTCAGGTAAAGGGAGTGCGGGGGAGATGGAGATAGAAACTTTGATCGCGCATAACTTTTAAACGAATGGTCCGATTTGAAAAATTTCTTCTACATTTCAATAGGTATTGATAAACACAATAAAACTGCATTTTTACTTTTCCGAAATATTTAAATTTTTAAAATCGTATATAAGCGATTGTGGGCGTTAAAGGGGGCGTGGCACCTTTTTGAAACAAACTTGCGCTGCGTAGGAACTCCTAGACTCTGCATGCAAAATGCCAATCTTCTAGCTTTTATAGTTTCCGAGATCTCAGCGTTCATACGGACAGACAGACAGACGGACAGACGGACATGGCTATATCGACTCGGCTAGTGACCCTGATCAAGAATATATATACTTTATAGGGTCGGAAACGCTTCCTTCTACCTGTTACATACTTTTGCACGAATACAATATACTCTTTTACTCTACGAGTAACGGGTATAATAATTAGGCAGTTTGAAGATAAAATTTGTTAAGCCATTTAAAAAAAATATTTAAACTTAAGTCCAGTCAACCATGAAAAGTAATGTAATGTATGATATATTTGAATCATAAATAAAAGATGGCATATTTTAAAGTATTGTATTAAAAAATGTTAACCAAGGTACATAAATAAAACCAACAATCAGATCGATCAACTGAGAGTTGAAGTTCTGACCATTCAGTGGAAATAAATCTCATTCATTAATAACAGAGCGATGATGAAAATTACTCAATGTCATGCCTCCACGGCCGTTTAATATTTAAAATATTGCCGGACGGATAACACTGTTTGGCTGATGTCCTTTGTCTGTTATTACGCCAACATCAACGTCGTCAACCTACGCTCCAGATAGGAGCTTTGGCTTCAACGCAGACACATGGCCAACAATCGAGCTCAGCTAAAGCAAACTGAGCAGCAGCAGTTCTATAAAAGGATTACATCTGTCTGCACTCGCACACACGCTCATTATGATTATTACGAGTAGTTTCTCTCTTTTGGCCGCCATTCAAGCCATGTCTGTTGCTCTACCCTTCTACGTAATGGCCACCCGCGGCACCCCTTTTCCCTAGTGGCTTGTGAAATGTTGCTGCATTCAGTTGAATGCCGCTGGAAAAAGTGAGCAAGCCGACAAGAGGAGGAGTGGAAGATGGGGGTGGTTATGCCATAAAATGAGCATAGAGGCACATTTAATAATCGCACTTCAAAGTCTGTGCTAAAGAAGGCACTGTGGAAATAACTTTTTAGAAACAATTTTCAAATTTATACTTAAATGTTGAACATTTCTGACAATAAACCTATTTAAAACAAGGGAGAACGCTATAGTCGGGTGCCCCGACTATCAGATACCCGTTACTCAGGTAAAAGGAGTGCGGGGGAGATGGAGATAGAAACTTTGATCGCGCATAACTTTTAAACGAATGGTCCGATTTGAAAAATTCTTCTACATTTCGATAGGTATTGATAAACACAATAAAACTGCATTTTTACTTTTCCGAAATATTTAAATTTATATTTAAATAAAATCGTATATAAGCGATTGTGGGCGTTAAAGGGGGCGTGGCACCTTTTGAAACAAACTTGCGCTGCGTAGGAACTCCTAAAATCTGCATGCAAAATGCCAATCTTCTAGCTTTTATAGTTTCCGAGATCTCAGCGTTCATACGGACGGACAGACGGACAGACGGACAGACGGACATGGCTAGATCGACTCGGCTAGTGATCCTGAACAAGAATATATATACTTTATAGGGTCGGAAACGCTTCCTTCTACCTGTTACATACTTTTGCACGAATACAATATACCCTTTTACTCTACGAGTAACGGGTATAAAAAGGACAAAAAGTTCAAATTATCAATATGAATTCGGCGATCTCCTAAAGCTGGCAGCTTTACAGCACGAGCCTCAGCTATTGTATTGCGCCATCTACCCCAAGACATTGGTACCACGGGCCATGAAAGGCGGAAATGTAGGCGCTAGCCAGGCTTAAGCGTTTAATGGGTTTCTGGGCGTTAGAGTGGGCGTGGCAAACTTTTATTAGGCCAATCGATAGGTATTGACGAAACAAAAACATATCAATTAAAATTTTCATAATAGCATCAAAACTGTGGCCACAGCTTGTGGCTTGTGGGCTTCAGAGGGGTTTGAAACAAACTTGCGCTGCGTAGTAACTCCTAAAATCTAAATGTACATACATGCAAAATGCCAATCTTCTAGCTTTTATAGTTTCCGAGATCTCAGCGTTCATACGGACAGACAGGCAGACGGACATGGCTAGATCGACTCGGCTAGTGATCCTGAACAAGAATATATATACTTCATATGGTCGGAAACGCTTCCTTCTACCTGTTACATACTTTTGCTCGATTACAATATACCCTTTTACTGTACGAGTATAATAACCAATGTTAAACTAATCCAAAAAAAATTTCAAGAATTGTTAATATTAAACGAAATTTGAATACCCTTTAAAAATGATGTATTACAAAAACTTCTATATTTTTGCAAACGCTTGTTTGTTTTGAAAAATTGTAATTAAACTAGCTAGAAATTACCAATGTTAAGCTAATCCCCAAAAAAATTCCAAAATTGTTAATATTAATCGAAATTTGAATAGCTTTTAAAATGATGTATTTCAAAAACGTTTGTTTATTTTATGCCGTTTTTTAAAAGGTCTGGCAACACTATATCGCGGTCTCGGTCTTCAGAGAAAATGAGCACTTTGGATTCTAGGAATAGGTCGCCTTCTAGGAATTATGGAATCAGCTTCGATATACGCCAAATAATAACACGGTTTCTATAATTCAAATAGTTCCAAGAACATGAATTTATTTATGTATATTTTTAAGTATATTTTAACAAAATATTAATTGGTTTTTTAGCTGAGGCTGTAATAAGAACAAAATAATCCGACACATGTATTTACATATTTATATTTTTATTTTTATTTATATTTATACAAAGTACTATTTCTAGCTGGGGCCCGGCGCCTAATCGTCCAGCCTTAAATTTTTTACGGAATCTTCCACGTTTTGGCGTGGTTTAGCCCTCCTGTTGCCACGGCGGCGGGGGCGAGGATCTTCTTCCTCGCTCTCTGAAGAGGACCTTTTATTTTCCTCTTCAGAGCGCACCCAAAATTAAATAAAATAATAATTATTAATATCTATGTTTATATATACGATAATATTCTTACCGAGCATCTCTCAAACTTTAATATTTCGGTGGCTTCTTCCCCTGGCTTTAATCCATCTTTTTTCCCATGGCTGTTCATTTTGAATTGAAAGTCTAAAAATAAGTTGCAAGTCCCTTAAAGTTGAACGAGGGCTGGAACATTGCGTCAATTGTCAAAATATCGAATAACTATCGATGATTCACAGTGGTAAGTGTCTTGGAAATGCTGCCGTGTGGCAAATTTTAATTCTAAAGAAATTGTGGGTTCAAATTGATTGAAACTTTCCTCAAAGTTAGTTCGATTGCATATCAATTTTTTGAAATATCTCCCGATTTGGCACACGCTCTGTGAGGGGCTTAGAATTTTTCTAAAGTTAGCGTCGAATTGGTATTTTTGATGGTTGCTGTCATGGTTGCTGTATGAAACGGCTCAAGTGTGGCCATCCACGTGTTTTTTGAGAGTTTATATTCCAAGAAAACTGTGGGTTCAAGTTGATTGAAACTTTCCTCAAAGTTAATTCGATTACCTATCAATTTTTTAAAATATCTCCTGACTTGGCACATGCTCTGTAAGGGGTGTAGAAAATTTTTCAAAGGTTTGCGTCGATTGGTATTTTAAACGACAGAAAACAAGTTGGTTCATGCAATGGCTAACGATTGGTTCAAGTAATAGAGTGGGCGGCACTTTTATATCCCTTTAAACTACGCAAACTGTAATGCGATTTTCTCAAAAACTGTGGGAAAATTTTTTATAAAATTTTCCAGAAATATTACTAAAACACCCCTACTTACGCCTATATACACGGCATTTTGGCACACGCTCTGTGAGTTGAGATATTCTCCAAAGTATGGGGAGTCGATTTTTCAAATGCATTTTTGAAATACTTCCAGACCTCCAATATGATTAAATCTTACATATATAGTTAGGATTTTCTTTTTTTTAATATTTTTGCATCTAAATGTTTTTAATTACGTGTATAATAGCAAGAAAATCAAAAAATAAAAACAGTCTCAATGTTCCACATTCCACCGTGACGCACATATGTATATATGAAGCTAAAAGTTTAAGCATAGAGTAAGAAACTATATAGAGGTTTCATTTGCTCTGCCCGCGCTCTCGAGTGACTTAGCCAGTGATGCCACGTAGGGGAAAACGGAAAAAAAGAGAGTTTTTCATTTGTTCGAATCGAGCTTGAATCCATGCCCATGGTGAATTGTTATTGCTGCACTGCTCGAATTAATTACCGATAAATATACAGACATACATATATGTACACCTGTGTTAAATAGTAGTTTTTTAACTTTTTCACAACTTAAAAAACTGAATTTAGGTTAAACTTCTAAAATATTTTTTTTTTTATTTTTATTTTTATTTATTTATTATGTAAGTAATATATGTATTTAAATCGGTATCCAGGGAACACCACGAGGAGGCCATTGCAATTGCGGTGGAGTCTTCAATGAAGACTTACGAGTCGACTTGAGACATCAAAATGCTTTGAACATCTCCTTGTTCCCCACCTAACAAATAAATTAAACATTTTATAAGAAACTAATTACAGTTTGAGTATTTTTAGTTTTCTTGCACCAGCTGTTGATAAAGCTTTTCCTTTCGTATAAATTTTTTCTGTAAGCCATTTACTGTTTTTCCTCAGTAAAATTAAAACACACTCCGCACTCTTTTTTTTGCAGAAATTTGAACAATATATACCCTGCAAAATATCGCAAGGCATTGCTATCAAATTCGTTTCCAGTTGCAATTGTTAAAATTGTTAATATTAATCGAAATTTGAATAGCTTTTAAAATGATGTATTTCAAAAACGTTTGTTTATTTTATGCCGTTTTTTAAAAGGTCTGGCAACACTATATCGCGGTCTCGGTCTTCAGAGAAAATGAGCACTTTGGATTCTAGGAATAGGTCGCCTTCTAGGAATTATGGAATCAGCTTCGATATACGCCAAATAATAACACGGTTTCTATAATTCAAATAGTTCCAAGAACATGAATTTATTTATGTATATTTTTAAGTATATTTTAACAAAATATTAATTGGTTTTTTAGCTGAGGCTGTAATAAGAACAAAATAATCCGACACATGTATTTACATATTTATATTTTATTTTTATTTATATTTATACAAAGTACTATTTCTAGCTGGGGCCCGGCGCCTAATCGTCCAGCCTTAAATTTTTTACGGAATCTTCCACGTTTTGGCGTGGTTTAGCCCTCCTGTTGCCACGGCGGCGGGGGCGAGGATCTTCTTCCTCGCTCTCTGAAGAGGACCTTTTATTTTTCCTCTTCAGAGCGCACCCAAAATTAAATAAAATAATAATTATTAATATCTATGTTTATATATACGATAATATTCTTACCGAGCATCTCTCAAACTTTAATATTTGGGTGGCTTCTTCCCCTGGCTTTAATCCATCTTTTTCCCATGGCTGTTCATTTTGAATTGAAAGTCTAAAAATAAGTTGCAAGTCCCTTAAAGTTGAACGAGGGCTGGAACATTGCGTCAATTGTCAAAATATCGAATAACTATCGATGATTCACAGTGGTAAGTGTCTTGGAAATGCTGCCGTGTGGCAAATTTTAATTCTAAAGAAATTGTGGGTTCAAATTGATTGAAACTTTCCTCAAAGTTAGTTCGATTGCATATCAATTTTTTGAAATATCTCCCGATTTGGCACACGCTCTGTGAGGGGCTTAGGAATTTTTCTAAAGTTAGCGTCGAATTGGTATTTTTTGATGGTTGCTGTCATGGTTGCTGTATGAAACGGCTCAAGTGTGGCCATCCACGTGTTTTTTGAGAAAGTTTATATTCCAAGAAAACTGTGGGTTCAAGTTGATTGAAACTTTCCTCAAAGTTAATTCGATTACCTATCAATTTTTTAAAATATCTCCTGACTTGGCACATGCTCTGTAAGGGGTGTAGAAATTTTTCAAAGGTTTGCGTCGATTGGTATTTTAAACGACAGAAAACAAGTTGGTTCATGCAATGGCTAACGATTGGTTCAAGTAATAGAGTGGGCGGCACTTTTATATCCCTTTAAACTACGCAAACTGTAATGCGATTTTCTCAAAATATTACTAAAACACCCCTACATACGCCTATATACACGGCATTTTGGCACACGCTCTGTGAGTTGAGATATTCTCCAAAGTATGGGGAGTCGATTTTTCAAATGCATTTTTGAAATACTTCCAGACCTCCAATATGATTAAATCTTACATATATAGTTAGGATTTTCTTTTTTTTAATATTTTTGCATCTAAATGTTTTTAATTACGTGTATAATAGCAAGAAAATCAAAAAATAAAAACAGTCTCAATGTTCCACATTCCACCGTGACGCACATATGTATATATGAAGCTAAAAGTTTAAGCATAGAGTAAGAAACTATATAGAGGTTTCATTTGCTCTGCCCGCGCTCTCGAGTGACTTAGCCAGTGATGCCACGTAGGGGAAAACGGAAAAAAAAGAGAGTTTTTCATTTGTTCGAATCGAGCTTGAATCCATGCCCATGGTGAATTGTTATTGCTGCACTGCTCGAATTAATTACCGATAAATATACAGACATACATATATGTACACCTGTGTTAAATAGTAGTTTTTTAACTTTTTCACAACTTAAAAAACTGAATTTAGGTTAAACTTCTAAAATATTTTTTTTTTATTTTTATTTTTATTTATTTATTATGTAAGTAATATATGTATTTAAATCGGTATCCAGGGAACACCACGAGGAGGCCATTGCAATTGCGGTGGAGTCTTCAATGAAGACTTACGAGTCGACTTGAGACATCAAAATGCTTTGAACATCTCCTTGTTCCCCACCTAACAATACCCTATACCACAAATAAATTAAACATTTTATAAGAAACTAATTACAGTTTGAGTATTTTTAGTTTTCTTGCACCAGCTGTTGATAAAGCTTTTCCTTTCGTATAAATTTTTCTGTAAGCCATTTACTGTTTTTCCTCAGTAAAATTAAAACACACTCCGCACTCTTTTTTTGCAGAAATTTGAACAATATATACCCTGCAAAATATCGCAAGGCATTGCTATCAAATTCGTTTCCAGTTGCAATATCAACAATTTGCTCAATTTCCGTCTCTTCATCTGAGAACATAGCAAAATCGGTACTTTCTTCGGTTTTTATGTCAATGCAAGTTTTGCTTAAGCTGCAGTCCTGGATAACATTTATTAACATTGTATCTTTATCTGGACCGCAATTACCAGATATTGATGTGCATGTTAATATTTTCATCGATAGCATTTTTGACATTATGACATTCTCGGTAAGAGTTATTATAGTATTCTCAACATCCTGACTCAATTTACGCATAATTTAGAAATATTAATCAAAATCGCTCTTAACTTCCAATGTAACCACGTCGACACTTTAAATCATAATAAGCCCATTACAATAAGTCTAAGAAACAAAGCAAAGGCAATAAGATGACAATTAACGGTAAACTATTGCTTCATTTACAGATAAGAAGTTTAAAATGTCAAAGGTGCATAAATGAGTACATACGAGTTGTTTTTGTTTTCAAGTTTCTTGATCTTTTCTTGTTAATCTATAGTAAATTATATATTGAATAAAGAGAATAAAATTTTTTCATTTGCTTTATTTTTTTTCTTCATAATTCACTCCGAAATGTGAAATATGCAAACATGTACTCACTTTTGCTCCCCACTGTATATCCCAAGAACTATGCAAATCAAATCAAGTTAGCCAAATTGAAGATGTTCCCTGGGTACCGATTTTAACATAAAAATCTTGTTTTTTCTATAAAATTTGCTGTAGCTTCTGCGCTTTTTCGGCATTCCACAAATCCGCCAGAATCAATCACTGTTCGAATTGCGGCCGCAACAGTGTGGCTAAATATTTGTGTTGCTTATTTAACTTTCATTTTTTCAAATGAATTCGGATTAATATGCTTGGCAGTTAATTTGGGAGAAAGCCTCGTTGAGTTTCTAGACTCAAGTTGGTATAATTTTTTTAATATATCTCAAGATACTTCGCCATCAGGGGTAATTAAATTATTATTTATTATTATATTTCTCAATGACTTAATAAGATGTGGGGCATCAAATATTGTAAATATTTCTTTTCCGTTAACATTAAAACTCGGCTTGTTTATGTTAACTCCCCATTTTTTTAATGCTGCTCTATTATTTGAGCCTTGATCGCATATTATGGCTCGTACGTTAAGCCCCAAAGTTTGCGAAACTCCAATGTTCGCTTCAACTTTGCTCATGAGGGCATCATGTTTAATACCGTTAGCCGAAACAGTATAACTTATAACACTTCCAATTTTCAAATAAGCCTCTAGCCATAAAAACGCATACTTGCTGCCCCAAAAACCGTGTTCTTTTCTCGCCATCGTTTTCAAATCCTTGAATTTCATCGAGTGCGGTATAATATTGCAGTCTTTTTTTAATTTTTATTTCATCACAAAGGATAACTGCTTCTTTACCTTTCTCACTCATTTAACCAACAATTTTCTGAAGGTTTTCTAATAAATCAGGTTGAAATCCTGGCGTCATATTTTTAAAAAGAGCCACACGAATTAACGTCCGTTTTGACGGAAGTTTTAAATTTAAAACATCCCTTATATATTCATATGTTCGGGATGAATTAAAGCTTATGTTTTGAGCTATTACTTTTTCTGCGCTGTTGTAAGAATTTGATTTTTTTATTAGCATTTTTCACGCAGTTTTTGCCTCTTCAGAAACATGAGGCAATACAACATTACCTCTTCTCAATTTCTCTATTTTTTGTTTATATCTCAAAAATATATCGTAATTTTTGTATCGATAAAACATCTAATTTCTCCCTTTTTTGGCCATAACAACAATTTCCTAGCTGCGGTACACTAGGAGTTGCTAAATCAGAAGGTTAAGGGCTAACATCTAAACTATCGGACAAATTTTGGGACCTAATTGGGTTTACATAAATGCCAATTGGTTCTTCCGGCCCATCATCATTAAATTCAAATTGTTCACAAGGAACAGAACTGTCCGGACGCAAAATGAAGTTGTCAGTTAAATTCAAAGTGGGCACGGCATTGCTTTTAAGCCTATTTATCTCAATATATTTACTTTCGAAATTACAAATACGCGAAGTTCGTCTATTAAAATTGTTATCCAAATGGCATAACTCAACCCATTTTTAAGTTTCCTATCATCTTATGGAAATGAAAACAACTTAACTGGGAAGGAGTCTGAAGAATCCCTATAACTCCCCCTGCAGCACTCTATAATACACCTCCGACCATTTTTCCTAACCCTATGCTGATTCATGCAAAAATAATTTTAAAATAATATATAGATGAGTTAAAATATTTTTATACTTGTGAATTGAAGATTATACAACCACTGACACTCGGAACAGCAGGCGTTTTGAAAAAAACATGCTGTATTGTAAGTAAAAACCTTAACTTTTTGCACCGTAACCACACTTAAAACAGCAACACAGGCGTTTTGGAAAAAACACGCTGTATTGTAAATTAAATTTTTTAACTTTTTTAATTTTAATCTTTTTGCACTGTAAAAATCACCGCACAGAAGCACAATCAAAAGCCAATTGAAAGATGCTTGACTGTTTCTATAAAATGGCAAAATTTTTCACGCGCAAATGAAGCTATTTATTAATGCACCCATATGTAAAGGAAGTGAAAACCAAAAATCAAAAACAACAAAAATACGCGTGCCAAGTTCATATTCAAAACAAACCAAACAAAAACAATGGAATTGGCGCGCAAAATAAATCATCCAAAGTTTATTCAAAACAAATTTCCTAAACATATGAAAACAAAACAAAAGCATAGAGTAAGAAACTATATAGAGGTTTCATTTGCTCTGCCCGGGCCTCTGCCAAAGCTCTGCTGAGAGCCATGTTCGAAGCAAACTTCTTCTAACTTCGGTTTCTTACCACACCCAACATGTGTGAGGCACAAGCAATAGTATGGGGAGTTTTCGCACCTATCCCTAGGAATAAGAGCAAGCAGTGAAGCAATAAGAATTCACCATGGGCATGGATTCAAGCTCGATTCGAACAAATGAAAAACTCTCTTTTTTTCCGTTTTTCCCCTACGTGGCATCACTGGCAAAGTCACTCAAGAGCGCGGGCAGAGCAAATGAAACCTCTATATAGTTTCTTACTCTATGTCTCTGCCATAGAGTAAGAATTATAGTTTCTAAAACTATAGCATAGAATAAGAAACTATATAGAGGTTTCATTTGCTCTGCCCGGGCCTCTGCCAAAGCTCTGCTGAGAGCCATGTTCGAAGCTAACGTCTTCTAACCTCGGTTTCTCACCACTTCTAACATGTGCGAAGCACAAGCAATAGTATGGGGAGTTTTCGCACCTATCCTTAAGAATAAGAGCGAGCAGTGCAGCAATAAGAATTCACCATGGGCATGGAATGAAGCTCGATTCGAACAAATGAAAAACTATCTTTTTTTCCGTTTTTCCCCTACGTGGCATCACTGGCAAAGGCAATCGAGAGCGCGGGCAGAGCAAATGAAACCTCTATACAGTTTCTTACTCTATGCATAGAGTAAGAAACTATATAGAGGTTTCATGTGCTCTGCCCGGGCCTCTGCCAAAGCTCTGCTGAGAGCCATGTTCGAAGCTAACTTCTTCTAACTTCGGTTTCTCACCACTTCTAACATGTGCGAAGCACAAGCAATAGTATGGGGAGTTATCGCACCTATCCTTAGGAATAAGAGCGAGCAGTGCAGCAAAAAGAATTCACCATGGGCATGGATTCAAGCTCGATTCAAACAAATGAAAAACTCTCTTTTTTTCCGTTTTTCCCCTACGTGGCATCACTGGCAAAGTCACTCAAGAGCGCGGGCAGAGCAAATGAAACCTCTATATAGTTTCTTACTCTATGTCTCTGCCATAGAGTAAGAAATTATAGTTTCTAAAACTATAGCATAGAATAAGAAACTATATAGAGGTTTCATTTGCTCTGCCCGGGCCTCTGCCAAAGCTCTGCTGAGAGCCATGTTCGAAACTAACTTCTTCTAACTTCGGTTTCTCACCACTTCTAACATGTGCGAAGCACAAGCAATAGTATGGGGAGTTTTCGCACCTATCCTTAGGAATAAGAGCGAGCAGTGCAGCAATAAGAATTCACCATGGGCATGGATTCAAGCTCGATTCGAACAAATGAAAAACTCTCTTTTTTCCGTTTTTCCCCTACGTGGCATCACTGGCAAAGTCACTCGAGAGCGCGGGCAGAGCAAATGAAACCTCTATATAGTTTCTTACTCTATGACTATAGTTTCTTACTCTATGACTATATAGAGGTTTCATTTGCTCTGCCCGGGCCTCTGCCAAAGCTCTACTGAGAGCCATGTTCGAAGCTAACTTTTTCTAACTTCGGTTTCTCACCACTTCTAACATGTGCGAAGCACAAGCAATAGTATGGGGAGTTTTCGCACCTATCCTTAGGAATAAGAGCGAGCAGTGCAGCAATAAGAATTCACCATGGGCATGGAATGAAGCTCGATTCGAACAAATGAAAAACTCTCTTTTTTCCGTTTTTACCCTACGTGGCATCACTGGCAAAGTCACTCAAGAGCGCGGGCAGAGCAAATTAAACCTCTATATAGTTTCTTACTCTATGGCTCGGCTGGCGCAAAAAAATCAGAGCGATTTCAGCCGATCGCTGTTTCATGTCGACACGCTTTTGCCCTTTACAGCACGCTCACGCCATTAACAGCACTAAGCTTGCCCTTAACAGCACGCGCGCTCTTTCACGGGATATTGCGATAACTTATCGATACTATCGGCATTCGCCCCGAATTGCCAGCTAACCGATCTTGCTGATAAACACTGCCAAACTAGCGCGCGCATATTTGGCACTAGGATATCTTAGGTTTTAAGCTTAAATATATATTTGAAAACTTAACATATAGTGAGACCTTCAAGGGCTGGAACATAATAATGCCTTCAATGGCTGAGATGCTGGGTTTCAAGTGGGGAAGATGAGAGGCGCCTTAAGCGTCCTCACAGATCTTTTGTTTTTAATTGCTTGCAAAGACGATAGATCGGACAGTTTGTGAAAACTGTCCAACAATTTAAAATTATAACTTAAATTAATTAGAAAATTAAAAGAGAATTCTTACCTATGATTTAAATTGTTAATTTTTTTTAGTTTTTTGACAGTTTTTGTCGGTAGTCATGTTTCTTTTACATTCTCTGCCAACTCTGTCTTTAATTTATTTGTTTGCGTCCAATTTTACATGGTTCCACTTACTGCTCAAATGCTTTATAATACTTAATCTAAGGAAATGTCAGAATCTGAATACAATTTGTATTCTTTAGTGTGTGCTCATTATTATTTTTGTAGCCTACAAATTTTTCAAAGCATATAATAAATGTTGTGCTGATGGATTGCTAAAATTTCCAAACTTGGATCTTAGCAACCCAAAAAAATTTTCCAATGGATCTTGGCAAAACCGATTTAAACGTATATATTGTATGCTTTCACTTTCCAAAAGCTTATCACATACGTTTATAACGCAAGTTGCAGTTGAATCTTTGCCGGTATTGCCGTCCTGCAAAAATTGTATTTCATCCAAGAAACTTAATGAAATTTTCCAGCTTGGATTTCATGTCATTATTTGAACGATAGGTGCCTTCATTTAAAAGGTCAAAGCCAAACTTGGATGTTGCAATAGCATTAACAGAACTTTCTAAGGTTCCAGCCATTCTCATGGCTTACAGTTTTTAAAAACACCTGTGTCGCCAATTTTACACTCATTTTTGAAAATTATTTGGATCAATGTGCTTATCCGATAACTTTGGTGCCAAACGAGATACACCAGTCAATGTTATAAAATTCTTCAATTACCTTCCAAGACGCCACACTTTTAGATGAAATTTCATCAAATTTGAGTGGGTCTGATGGTAATGAGATATGATATCTCTGTTCAATAAATTATTTATAATACTCTTGAACAAATAAACAAAATCATAAATAAATTCTGGACTTGGACTCGTTAGCAAGAAATCCAATTTTCTAAAAGCTAGACAATTCATTGCGCCTTGATCGCCAACTATAGCTGTTACGTTAAGGCAAATTGAAACACAACATTCAACGGCTCTTTTAAGGATTTTTGCATAGTGGTCGCCTCGAATGAAATTATTTACAAAAAATACGCCCAAAAAATATTTTCACGGCCAGCATACCCTCTGCTGGAGGTGAATATTGGTCATTTTCAGAATAACCATTCCCAAGTCTGCAAATCCAACCACTTGGTCAGACTTTGGGAAATATTCAAGTCCTGACTTGATCGACATTTTGTCGAAGAGAATTGTACAATTCCTATCGGACTCATTCATATTGTTAACAAATACTTTTAGTATAACAATATGATCTCCGGTAAAGCCAGGCTTAAATTCCTTTAAGGGCAACGATCTTCTCAAAGATGCCTCTGATGGCATATTGAAGCCCAAATTTAATCTTAAATTATTGTCTGCCTTCGGGCTGTGCATATAAACTTGTAAAAATAGCCGTTTTTCCGAATAGGTGCGATGAATTCCCTTATTCTGCGAAATGATGCTCTGGAATGTTATGACATTTTCATTCATTCCTGTGCCATTTTCTTTGCTTTGAATTTTACTTCCGCACAAATTGGAGCATTCTAAAAATTTTGCTTTTTATACCCTTGCAGAGGGTATTATTTTGGTCAAAAGTGTGCAACGCAGTGAAGGAGACATCTCCGACCCCATAAAGTATATATATTCTTGATCAGGATCACCTCCTGAGTTGATATAGCCATGTCCGTCTGTCCGTCTGTCTGTTTTTACGCGAACTTGTCTCTAAGTTTTAAAGATATCGAATTGAAACTTTGCACATACACTTCTTTCCTTTACACGCAGCATATAAATCGGAACGGCCGGGATATATCCTATAGCTGCCATATAACTGATTGATCGGAAATGCCATAATTTTGGAGTTTGTTAAGTTAGGAAGTTGGAATTTTCTATGGGTTTTATATTTGGCCAATTAATCCGACCTACCAAATTTCATAAGGATCGGCTAACTATATTCTATAGCGGCCATATAACTGAACGATTGGAATTGCCATAACTTTGTTGTTTTTAAAGTTAGGAAGTTGGGGTTTTTATGAGTGTTAAGAATGCATCATATGAATAATATAATTTAATATATATATATATATAATTTACAGAATATTCTGCAAGGGTATTTCAACTTCGGCTCCGCCCGAAGTTAGCCTTTCTTTCTTGTTAAAATTTCAAAATCTTTAAATGAAGTTAAAAGTTTAAGGCGACCAGCGCTTTCGACTTCCTCTGCAAATTTTTTTTTATTTTTTTGTCTAGCTCCAATATTTGTGAAAGCAAAAAATCCATTTTTACCTGAAGCATTGATGATATTTCTTGGAACAGCATGGAACAGCATTGTTACAAACGGCCAAATTTCTTTTAGAGAGAGCATAATTTTTCATTTCTAAAAGGGAATTGGATTGCTCCAATTTAATATTTTTTAAAATTTATATTTCGTTTAAGCGATGTTCTTTAGAAATTCCTTTTTTTAACGAAATATTAAGGGATCTTAAACAACTTCATGTTTTCGTCTTTTAAAACTTTATTATTTCCTTTTAAAGACTTCATAATTAATTTAGATTTTATCAAAGAAAAGCTAGGAGAGCTCAATCCTTGTGGTTTACATTTAGTGTAAATAGGAGAGCTCAATCGTTGGGATTCCAAATTATTCGGAGAGCTAAATCCTTTTTCTGATAAATTTCTAAATACAGGAAAGCTCAATCCTTGGGATTCTAAATAATTAGGAGAGCTCAATCCATCTTCTAAAATATTTAATTTATTAAGGCTTGTCAAATTGTCTTGTGTTGAATTATTTTCTAATTTAATTTTAAATTCTTTTTGGTGCTGCTCGCACAACAAAATATTTTCTTTTTCATTTTTATAAATTTTTTTAGTTTCAAAGAATTCTCTAACGTATTTAATATTTAGCCCTATTAGGGCTTTGCCAATACGACAAGCCTTAATTCCACACATTAACTTCCTAGTTTTTTGCCAAGGGCTGAACATGGGTTCATGCACTGGCATATAACCTAAATAATAATAATAATAAAAAAGATTAGTAAACTTACATAAATTAAATATAAATATATAACTTAACTTGATGGAATAAATAACTTAATAATAATAAATGGAATAAATTCCTCAAAATGCCTCTTAAGAAGCATTCCGGCCTGAAGTGTGCTTGGCACACCTAAGCACGCTTGGCTACGAGGTTTCGTTGCAGGTTTTCCAACCATTTAGATTTGTTTCCTCCCTCGGGAAACAAAAGACATTGATATGCCCTGCACAGTTGTTAACTATGCACTTCTTTAAACTGAAATAACTAAATAAAAAAAATAAATAATTAAAAAAGTAATTAAAAAATAATAATAAGAACCAAATTTCGTTTGTATTTTAAGTAATTGAATTTTGAAATTAGTCTTCAAAATTGTTTTTCTCTTATTGAATCGCACGCAACGAAATGTAAACAAGAAGTCTGACAACAAACTTCACACACATACAAGCAAAACAAAGGACTTATTTTTATTGACGCTACTTACTCATTTTTAGATTCCATTTTTCGACGTTTTCCTGAATGAAAATTGCTAAATTGCTAGCAAACTAAATAAAGAAAAAATAAATATTAGTTTAAAAGTAATTATATATTTCTAATTATATTTTAAATTATTTTCTACTTATCTCTCTCTCTGTTATATCTTGCTGAAACCAAATTTTTTTTCAATTGAAGGCAAAGAAATTGAAATGGCACTTATTCAATTCAATATCCACATTCCACATGGGACAGAATTGAACGTCCACATTTCAGATGGGCATGAATTCAACGTCCACATTTCAGATTTGTCTCAATTTAATTCCATATAAAAGTAAAATTGTAAATAAATAAATATTAATATAAAGCTTGGCCAAATTAAATATTTAAATATTTTCATTTACTTAGAAATAAATTTTTACATTATAGACCAAATTAAAATTATATAAGACGAATAACATGAAATATATACATGATTGTATATTCAGATATATTTTTTCATTTTATTTTCAAAATTGTTTTCAATTATAATTATATTAAAAGCCAACATAAAACATACGTAAAATATTAAAAAATGTATAAAAATATGACATAATAATAAGTATTTAATCGTTGTCTTTATCATAGAGTAAGAAACTAGTTTCTTACTCTATGGTTTCTTACTCTATGACTCTATGCCATTTCTGTCCTGGGTGCCTCCTTTTATACCCGTTCCTTGCCGATAACTTGTTATCGGGATCCCAGGGTTGGTTCTGAGCTTTTTGTCCAACTGACGGCGACAATCGCCAAATTGGCGAATAAGTGAGACCAGGTGGCTTGTGACGTGGCGCGCGTTCAAATGTGGTCGCTGATGAGCGAATCGTGAACAGAAAGTTCGAGAGTGGGAGCTCGCTTAAATAATAAGTGTAACTCTTTTTATACCCTTGCAGAGGGTATTATAATTTTGGTCAGAAGTTTGTAACGCAGTGAAGGAAACGTTTCCGACCCTATAAAGTATATATATTCTTGATCAGGATCAATAGGGGAGTCGATAAAGCCATGTCCGTCTGTCCGTCTGTTTCAATACCGTTTGCGAGCTCAGTTTAAAAGCTAGCGATCCGAAACTTTCACACTTGTCCTAAAACATGTGTACGCAGATCACGTTTGAAAATCGCCCCGATCGGTGTAACTCTTTTTATACCCTTGCAGAAGGTATTATAATTTTGGTCAGAAGTTTGTAACGCAGTGAAGGAGACGTTTCCGACCCTATAAAGTATATATATTCTTGATCAGGATCAATAGGGGAGTCGATATAGCCATGTCCGTCTGTTTCAATACCGTTTGCGAGCTCAGTTTAAAAGCTAGCGATCTGAAACTTTCACACTCGTCCTAAAACATGTGTACGCAGATCACGTTTGAAAATCGCCCCGATCGGACGTCTATATCCTATAGCTCCCATAGGAACAATCGGATATATCTTGCCAGAATTGATGATATTTCGCGCAGTGTAAAAGCTATTGCCATACATTTTTTCAAATCGTATTTTTTTATGCATTCCTTCTTCAAGGTAAAAGCGCGTGCCGATCGGACGTTTATATCCTATAGCTCCCATAGAAACAATAGGGTAAAATCGGTCAAAATTTGATGTTTTTCAAAATATTTCGCTATTGACATAGCTATTGACATACATTTTTCCAAGTTTACTCATACCTATTCCTTAGGAATAATTGTTAAAGGCTGTAAAAATATCCCTTTTTTTCTATTTTCATATGACATTTTTGCAGTATAAAAGCTATTGACATGATATTATGCAAATCTAGTTTGTGTGTATATTTATGTATATTTTATTCCTTTCGCTACTTTCTCAATTTTAGTAATTTCGGCAAAGTCTGCAAGGGTATTAAAACTTCGGCTTGCCGAAGTTAGCTTCCGTCCTCATTTATACTTATTTCTTTATTTATTTGAACACAACTTTATGTTGTGGTAACATAGTCGTCTCAGTATTTTGGATTTTTTGTTGGCCCCTGGACGTGGCTGGCTACAATTTATGTATTGGTTAGCATGGCATTGCCTCTGAGGAAAGTTTTATTCAGTAGAAAACAAGAGAGAACGCTATAGTCGAGTGCCTCGACTATTAGATACCTGTTACTCAGCTAAAAAACTTAATATAATAATGCCTTCTTGTATGTTTTTCGCCGCTCGAATTAGCTCCCGATTTTAATGTTAAAATCGGTACCCAGGAACATCTCCAATTTGGCTAATTTGATTTGATTTGCATAGTTCTTGGGATATAGTTCGGTATTGACAAATAAAAGCCAACTTTAAGTTGATTTTCATATGGAAAGAAAAGGCAACCAAAAAGGCAAAAGAAGATAATATTCTTACTTTTTAGAGACCGCAGTAGCTAATTCTGACCTTGACAAATGGGAGAAGACTTTGGTAACGCCAAGCACAAAATTTTGCTACCGATAACACCAGTTATGAAGCAAATGCAAATCGAATTTGAAGTTGTTACAAAAAGTCATGCAAATTGGCTTCAAGCCGAAACAATTATTGTTCCTCCGAAGACCTTGGGATCGGAGGGCCATCCATCACTTACTTTTCAGACAAGATCCCGGAGAAGCCAAGCTGCAAATTTAGCAACATCTGAACGCGGAGAGGTAACTTTACTAATCCAAGCGGCTAGCGTAGCTGCACGAAGGGCGGGAAAGGCTGACCTTGCATCGTTACTGAAGTTACTATCGATATGCCCCGAAAAGGCTAAAACATTGCGGAGGGCAATAATTGAACCAAAGTTAACGCCAACTATAATTTCCCCAAATGATGCTTTATGCTGTCTTCCCACAGAAATCCATCCACCATCCGTTGAACAGATGGTTTTGCCGTTCCGAAAATTCCCAGTTATTTCCCCATCCGAATTTGACGGACTTTTTTATGCGATAGTTAGGCGATGTTTTTTCGGTGCAACTCTGAGATCTTCTTCTTGACAGTGAAAATTGAAACATTCACTACGAAAATGTAAGCAATAATGACAGGGAACTTTTGAAAATGGAAGGCGCCGAAGCAAGAGGTATGAAGAATAAATGCTGTTTATATTTGTAATAATTCATTGTTTTTCATTTCACAGTCGATAATACGCGAGCCGCCGGTTGCAAGCTGAGGTGGACGGTCCAAATGGAGCTGGTGCTGATCGATATTTGGCAGGAAAACATCGAGCAGTTGCGGGGAGCTCACAAAAATGTCCATATATACATGAAGATGGCCCAGTCCCTTATGGAAGCTGGTTTTGATCTGTTATACAAGGATGTGCGGACAAAAATCGAAAATATGACAAAGAAGTATAAGTAAATTATATGCGAGTACAATATATGGCAATCCATTCCACAGTATTATTCTTTGCAGGCAGAAAATAAAAAAATAAAATCGGGCCAAGCGGTGGGGCTCCTTCCGGATGGCAGCATTATGAGGTGCTCCACTCCTTCCTCGGGGCATTCCGCATCCACAACTCAGAGCAGAACACTGTGGATAACGAGAGTATGTATTCAGACTTATATTTGTGTATTAATTTTTTGCAGGTGCCAGAGAATGATTTGTGGAGTTGTTGGATGAGTACCTCAATGATATGGACACCGATGACATCTGCAGTGGAATGACTAGAATGACTGCATTGTTGTTTTTGTAATGGCTGTCAAGACCTTTCCCAATGAAGCGAAACCTTGCCTTTAAATGGCCAAATGCATTTTCTACAACTCGCCTAGCTTTGGACAAATTGTAGTTAAAATGCTGGTGTTCCTCGGATGCAGTTGTTGAGAATGGGTACGGCTTCATCAGCGTTTGGGAAAATCGGAAGGCAGAGTCCGCAATAAGCAGCACAGGAACTTGTACGCCAC
The DNA here is from genome assembly GCA_018153365.1 of Drosophila fuyamai. NCBI lineage: Eukaryota > Metazoa > Arthropoda > Insecta > Diptera > Drosophilidae > Drosophila > Drosophila fuyamai. The sequence continues at coordinate 46,488 of JAECXW010000599.1, read as the reverse complement.
AAATTTCCCTCGTTTTTTCCTGTAGGAACGGAGAAGAGACCATTTTCCTTGCCAGGCTGGACTTTTGGAAAATAGTCGAGTTGTGGCTGCGCCCAGCAGAGCCGATATTCACATATGTAAGTAAATCTGCATCTGTAATAAATTACAATGCGATTATAAGATTGTTGAGCTCTTAGAAGAGGAAAGCTTACCTGTAATCCACGAGAGCGAATAGTACTATTGAGTACCAGCCTTTGTAGTTGTGGTGATGTTATATGTTTTATGACATTACGCATCTTTTAAAATCTATAAGGAATAATTTCCTGAAAGCTTAATTTGAAGGACTAGTTGACTTTGATGTCATACGGGAGGTATACGAATTAGAACAGTGCTCTGTTACGAGAATGACTAAATGAACAAGAAGTCACGTTAACCCAACTACATTTGAGCAAATGCGGTTATGTTTGGCAGCCCAGACATTTAGTCACACTGTTGCAGCGGCAATTAAAACTTGTAACCAAAACAAGCAATTCCATTGAAGTAGTTCTGAAGTGGCAGCTCCTACTGCTGCATTTGTCCAAAAAGTGAATGATTACTTTGATTGCCTGAATAGCAGAGTACTAACTGACAAAAACCCCATGAAAAGTGCACTTCAATTTAACAATATTGTTTGGAATAAACTGAAGGAAATGCAGAAAAACCTAAGAAACAGTAAATACCATGGAAATAATATACATTGTCTTGACGGCTTACTCCAAACTACTGAGGCTATGTTTGGACTCGTCAAAGATATATTTAAAGACCACAAAAACAATTTTTCTTTTTAACTAGTCGATTTAACCAGGAAACCCTATGGAAACCCTTCGGTTAAGGAATTCAATAAAATAATTGCCAAACTGATATATTTATCATTTTTAATTTCTAACAAAAGTAGAATTGCGGAGCCGATGATGACGATGAAGTAGAGTTTGATTCAATTATGTATCAGCCTTGCATTGTAAAAAAAGAAATGTACAAGGCAATGAGAGTTACTTTGACAAAAATGTGGATACTCCTAAAATCTACATGCAAAATGCCAATCTTCTAGCTTTTATAGTTTCCGAGATCTAAGCGTTCATACGGACAGACAGACGGACAGACGGACATGGCTAGATCGATTTGGCTAGTGATCCTAAACAAGAATATATATACTTTATAGGGTCGGAAACGCTTCCTTCTACCTGTTACATACTTTTGCACGAATATAATATACCCTTTTACTCTACGAGTAACGGACTTTAGAAAATTAGAAGCTCTATCAGATGTTTTCTTTAATGTTTGCAAAATACACATAAAACTATTTGAAATTTTATATCAAAATAATAAAAAACAACTGTGTATAAGAACATTTATTGTGGAGAAATGCATTAAGTGCACAAATGAAAGTAGTGGTTACTCATTATGGTTTGATACAAATAATGTGAATGTTATGTGCATAAGATAGATCTCTTAAACAAAATTATTAAAGTATTACTATTTAAGCATTGCAAATGGACTGTGGTAGCTGATAGACAAAAAAAAGCGAGGTAAACTCAGTATTATATCTCATAAGTAAAAGATCGGACTGGACCGATTTGTAAAATATACAAATTTATTCAATACAAATGAAGTAAGTAAATAGAATAAATGATACAACAAAAATGTAAGCAACTAAGCAATAGTTAGAAAACTAGTTTTGTTGGGGAACATGGAAATGTTTTAATGTCTAAAATTAAAGCATTTCAAGTCGACTCGAAGGTCATATAAATATATGACGCCATTACAATTGTAATGGCCTCCCCGTTCCGTGGGTACCGATTATACATATACATGCATACACATGTACATAAATGTAAACGGTAGCAAAATCGAGCCGCGATCTTAACTGAATTTGTATTACGAAAACTTATTAAAAATGAATTGTAAGCGACACCAATTATTAAATGATATTTTACTGAAAATTTTATCAGAAAAAGGATTGAGCTCTCCGAATAATTTGGAATCCCAAGGATTGAGCTCTCCTATTTACACTAAATGTAAACCACAACGATTGAGCTCTCCTAGCTTTTCTTTGATAAAAGCTAATTTAATTATAAAGTCTTTAAAGCGAAATAATAAAGTTTTAAATGACGAAAACAAAGAGTTAAAGGGACAACGTTGTTTAAGATTCCTTAATATTTCATTAAAAAACAAGAAAGGAAAGCTAACTTCGGGCGGAGCCCTTGCAGAATACTCTGTAAATTATATTCTCTAAAATTATTCATATTCGTATTCATATTCATTCTTAATACTCATAAAAAATTCAAACTTCCTAACTTTACAAACACCAAAGTTATGGCATTTCCTATCGTTAAGTTATATGGCAGCTATAGGATATTGTCGGCCGATCCCGGCCGTTCCGACTTATATACTGCGTGCAAAGGAAAGAAGGGAGTGTGCAAAGTTTCAATTCGATATCTTTAAAACTGAGAGACTACTGAGATTAGAAACAGACAGACGGACAGACGGACATGCTTATATCAACTCAGGAGGTGATCCTGATCAAGAATATATATACTTTATAGGGTCGGAGATGTCTCCTTCACTGCGTTGCACACTTTTGACCAAAATTATAATACCCTCTGCAAGGGTATAAAAATATTAAATTGGAGCAATGCAATTCCCTTTTAGAAATGCAAAATGATGCTCTCTCTAAAAGAAATTTGGCTGTTTGTAACAAAAACGACGCATTAGACAGTCGAAATTATGATTTAATTTTGGAAACAATGCTGTTCCAAGAAAAATCATCAATGCTGCAGGTGAAAATGAATTTTTTGCTTTCAAAAATATTGGAGCTCGAAGAAAAAAATAAAAAATTGGCAGAGGAAGTCGAAAGCGCTGGTCGCCTTAAACTTTTAACTTCATTTGAAGATTTTGAAATTTTAAAAAGCAAATTTTTAGAATGCTTCAATTTGTGCGGAAGTAAAATTTAAAGCAAAGAAAATGCCGCAGGAATGAATGAAAATGTCATAACATTCTGGAGCATCATTTTGCAAAATAAGGGAATTCATTGCATCGATTCGGAAAAACGGCTGTTTTTACAAATTTATATGCACAGCCCGAAGGCTTCAATATGCCATCAGAGGCATCTTTGAGAAGATGGTTGCCCTTAAAGGAATTTAAGCCTGGCTTTACCGGATATCATATTGTTATTCTAAAAGAATTTGTTAACAATATGAATGAGTCCGATAGGAATTGTACAATTCTCTTCGACGAAATGTCGATCAAGTCAGGACTTGAATACGTCCCAAAGTCTGACCAAGTGGTTGGATTTGCAGACTTGGGCGACGGGTTTTCTGAAAATGACTAATATTCGTCTCCAGCAGAGGGTATGCTGGCCGTGATCATACCCGCCAGGTTAAACCCTGGAAATATGTTTTGGGCGTTTTTTTTGTTAATAAATTTATTCGAGGCGACCACTATGCAAAAATCCTTAAAAGAGCCGTTGATTGTTGTGTATTAATTGGCCTTAAGGTAACGGCTATAGTTGGCGATCAAGGCGCAATGAATCGTCTAGCATTTACAAAATTGGATTACTTACTATCTAGTCCAAGGCCCGAATTTATTCATGATTTTCTTCATTTGTTCAAGAGTATTAGAAATAATTGAACAGAGATATCTCATTACCATCAAATCCACTAAAATTTGATCAAATTTCATCAAAAAGTGTGGCGTCTTGGAGGGTTATTGAAGAGTTCTCGTTTGGCACCAAAGGTATCGAATAAGTACATTGATCTAAATAATCTTCAAAAAAGAGTGTAAAATTGGCGACACAGGTGTTTTCAAACACTGTAAGCCATGGGATCAATGTGTTGAAACTGGCTGGAACCTTAGAAAGTTCTGTTAATGCTATTGCAACATCCGAGTTTTTAAAACAAATAAACGATGGTTTTGACCTTAAATGAAGGCACCTATCGTTCAGATAAGAATATGAAATCGAAGCTGAAAAATTTCATGAGTTTCTTGGATAAAATAAAATTTTTGCCGGACCGCAATACCGGCAAAAATTCAACTGCAACTTGCGTTATAAAACTAAAAGCAAGCTGTCAGAGAATTTTAAACGTATGTGATAAACTTTTGCAAAGTGAAAGCATACAATATATACGTTTATATGCTTTGAAAAATTTGTAGGCTACAAAAATAACACTAAAGAATACAAATTGTATTCCAGATTCTGACATTTCCTTAGATTTATCATATGAACCCGGAATGATGCAGGATATTAAAAAAAGCAAAATAGAATGGGAAAGCTGTGCAGAAAAAGCAGTAGTCCCAGTAGTAAATCAAGTAGTTCAATGGGCTATAGAACCAAGAGAAAGTACTTGCCCTAACGAAAAGTTAGGAAAACGTAATGCTGTAAGATATTTCTTGGGCTACGTTATTTTAAAAAAATTAAATGCAGATAATTGCCCCAAATGCACAAAATCTCTGGATTGCCTGGATGATATGAAATCAAAAACTGAACAGTTTATCAAGGCAAAAAATTACTGTTTCCATGAACTATATTTAAAAAGCCTTCTGATGCAATGTTTGAAATAACATTGTTTATATCTTTGATACTGAATTTAAGGAACGTCCAAACCGACGAAATATTTCCGAATTTTTAGAACAGAAATGCATAGAAGAAACCAATAAAATATATCCTTATTGGTTTGCTCCCAAGCACTCAGCACAGGAAAAGTATTTTAAACCATTTGCTGAAAGTGTCATTATACAAGCACAGTAAGTGGTACCATGAAAAATTGGACGCCAATAAAAAATTAAGTACAGAGTTGGCAGAGAATGTAAAAGAAACATGATTACCGACAAAAACTGTCAAAGAACTAAAAAAATTAACAATTTACAACATAGGTAAGAAATATCTTTTAATTTTCTAATTAATTTAAGTTATAATTTATAATTGTTGGGCAGTTTTCATAAACTGTCCGACCTACCGACTTTGCAAGCAATTGAAAACAAAAGATCTGTGGGGACGCTTAAGGCACCTCTCATCTTCCCCACTTGAAACCCAGCATCTCAGCCTTTGAAGGCATTATTATGTTCCAGCCATTGAAGGTCTCACTATATGTTAAGTTTTCAAATATATATTTAAATACGCACGCCCTAGGTTGCCAGTGTTGATCAGCAATATCAGTCGGCTGGCCAGTCGGGGCGAATGCCGATAGTATCGATAAGTTATCGCAATCACCCGTGAACCCGCGACTGCTTTTAAGCGCAGAGCGTGCTGTTAAGGGCAAACGTATATTGTTAATGGCGCGAGCGTGCGGTAAAGGGCAAAAGCGTGTCGACATGGAACAGCGATCGGCTGAGATCGCTGTGATTCTTTTGCGGCAGCCGAGCTGAACGGACCAGCAGGAAAACAGTGGAAGGAACCCGCGAACGGCAACATCAGACCAAGCTCCGAAGTAAGATAAGAAATAGAACGAGGACGGAAGCTAACTTCGGCAAGCCGAAGTTTTAATACCCTTGCAGACTTAGCCGAAATTGCTACAATTGAAAAAGTAGCGAAAAGAATAAGAAATGTGTAAAATAAACCCGAAGTTTTCTTAATACAAATGCCAAAGAACAAATTTCCAAAAACTGTTTCGGGAGTCACCACACTCCTTCATCAGCGACCTTATTAATCCAATGACAAATGGTAGATCGGACAGTTTTTTACCTGTCAAGAGTATTAATCCTCTTTATTTTATATACCATATGAACTTTCCGTGGGTTTTTCTTTACATTGTACGCCAAGTTCCAAGAACTTGTATTAAATATAATACTGTTATTTACAGCTGGCTTAACAGCTTACTTACATTCTAATCATATTAAAGGCAGTGTACGTATATTAAACTATTTTAAAGTTATTTGAAAAAATGTATAGCAATAGCTTTTACACATCGCGAAATATTCTGAAAACCATCAAATTTGGACCGATTTTACCCTATTGTTCCTATGGGAGCTATAGGATATAGACGTCCGATCGTCACGCGCTTTTACCTTGATGAAGGAATGCATAAAAAAATACGATTTGAAAAAATGTATACCAATAGCTTTTACACATCGCGAAATATTCTGAAAAAAACAAATTTGGACCGATTTTACCCTAATATGTTCCTATGGGAGCTATAGGATATAGACGTCCGATCGCCACGCGCTTTTACCCTGATCAAGGTATGCATAAAAAAATACGATTTGAAAAAATGTATGGCAATAGCTTTTACACTGCGCGAAATATCATCAATTCTTGCAAGATATATCCGATTGTTCCTATGGGAGCTATAGGATATAGACGTCCGATCGGGGCGATTTTCAAACGTGATCTGCGTACACATGTTTTAGGACGATTGTGAAAGTTTCAGATCGCTAGCTTTTAAACTGAGCTCGCAAACGGTATTGATCCTGATCAAGAATATACCCTATAAAGTATATATATTCTTGTTCAGGATCACTAGCCGAGTCGATCTAGCCATGTCCGTCTGTCCGTCTGTCTGTCTGTCCGTATGAACGCTGAGATCTCGGAAACTATATAAGCTAGAAGATTGACATTTTGCATGTAGATTTTAGGAGTTCCTACGCAGCGCAAGTTTGTTTCAAAACGGTGCCACGCCCCCTCTGACGCCCACAAGTCACAAGCTGTGGCCACAGTTTTGATGCTATTATAAATTTTTTTTTTGATTTGTATTTGTTTCGTCAATACCTATCGATTGGCCAAATAAAAGTTTGCCACGCCCACTCTAACGCCCAAAAACCCATTAAACGCTTAAGCCTGGCTAGCGCCAAGAAAAAAAGCATAAATAAATAAATATAATGCCTCATATTACTAAACTATATGCAAAATGCTAATAAAATAATCAAATTCTTACAACAGCGCAGAAAAAGTAATAGCTCAAAACAAAAACTTTTATTCATTCAACTTCTGTCAAAACGGACGTAGGCTCTTTTTAAAAATATGACACCAGGATTTCAACCTTATTTATTAGAAAACCTTCATAAAATTGTTGGTGAAGTGAGTGAGAAAGGTAAAGAAACAGTTATCCTTTGTGATGAAATAAATTAAAAGGCTGCAATGTGATGAAATTCAAGGAATTGAAAACGATGGCGAGAAAAGAACACGGTTTTTGGAGCAGCAAGTATGCGTTTTTATGTGTTATGTGTGTATAATATGTTATTTGAAAATTCGAAGTACGTTATAAGTTATACTGTTTCGGCTAACGGTATTAAACATGATGCCCTCATGAGCAAAGTTGAAGCGAACATTGGAGTTTCGCAAACTTTGGGGCTTAACGTACGAACCATAATATGCGATCAAGGCTCAAAAAATAGAGCAGCATTCAAAAAATGGGGATGCCCCACATCTTATTAAATCATTGAGAAATATAATAATGAAGAATAATTTAATTACGCCTGATGGCTAAGTATTTTATATTATATCGCCTCAATAGCCATGTTTTATATGAAAGAAACCCATACAGATGTGGAATGCAGAACAATAATAACGTGCAAAGATACCTCGTTGAAATGAGGAAGTATTTTGGAGAGATTAAATAACCACAATTGGTGCATTGCATTGACGGAATGATTTTAAGCATATCATCTGTACTTGCAATAGCTGAAAGTGTGTGGAGCTCCGAAATATTTTATATATCAACCGCGAAATTGAATCAAGACCCCTTAGAAAACCTATTTTATTTAATAAGAACAAATAATAATCCAACGATGTATGAATTTAACATCATAATGTCAAAAATGCTATCAATGAAAGTATTAGCATCCACATCAGTATCTGGTAATTGCGGCCCAGATGAAGATACAATGTTAATAAATGTTATCCAGGACTGCAGCTTAAACAAAACTTCTAATGATCTAAAAACCGAAGAAAGTACCTATTTCGATATGTTCTCAGAGAAAAAACGGAAATTGAGCATATTTTTGATATTGCAAAAGGTAAAGAATTTGATAGCAATGCCTTGCGATATTTTGCAGGCTATATATTGTTCAAATTTCTGCAAAAAAAAGAGTGCGGAGTGATGTTCTGATCTATTAAAAACAAATATAGCAATACAATGCTCCACAGAACATTTTATTCTAAATAACAAGAAAGGAAAGCTAACTTCGGGCGGAACCGAAGGGTATATACCCTTGCAGAATATTCTGAAAATATATTCTCCAAAATTATTCAAATGATGCATTCTTAATACTCATAAAAAATCCGAACTTCCTAATCTTAAAAACACCAATGTTATGGCATTTGAAATATCACACTCATAGTTGAGATGAGATATTTCTAATATTGAAATATCGCATAAGTTGAAACAGTGTATTTCAATATAGCAAAAATGATATATACATATGAAATATACATATGAGACTCCCCTGATTAATCTGACTTATTTAGATTTTTCAACAGCAGCTATAGGATATAGTCATCCGATCCTTATTTGATTGGCCAAAAATACAACCCATAGAAAATCCCAACTTCCTTACTTTACAAACACCAAAGTAATGGCATTTCCGATAAATCAGTTATTAACATTTGGCAGGCACATTATTTGTATCCAACACTCCTACAGGACGAAAGTTTCTCGGATGGCTTGGCTTCTCGCACCACGCAACAAGCTCGCACTTGGATGTAAGGTCCAAATTTATAAGTCCATATTAGCGCCAACTCTTTTCTATGGACTCCAGGTTTATGGCAACGCTGCAAAAACCAACCTCAACAAAATCCAGGTTTTGAAAGCGAAAACACTTCGAAGGATCTCTGGAGCTCCGTGGTTTATGCGAACCAGTGACAATGGACGTGATTTCAATATGCCCAATCTTAGAGACAAGCTGCAGGAAGTACATGGAAAGGCTAAATGAGCACCCCAACAGCCTATCCAGGAAACTTGCAACTGCTGCCATTAATAACACTGACCCTCGGACAAGAGTCAAAAGAAGACTAAAGCGGCACCACCCTCAAGACCTTCCTGACCGGGTTTTGACTTAAACATCATCAATAACAACAAAAGCAATATTTCTCCCTAAAATGTCTAGGGTTAAATTATTAGTCTTAAGCAACACTGAAGACCCAATGAAACCGATTATATTAAAGATAGATTAAATTAAGTTGCCAATTGAGTAGCAGTGCTCTAATCAAATAATAAATAAACAAAATTAATTAAAATAAAAACAAGAGAGAACGCTATAGTCGGGTGCCCCGACTATCAGATACCCGTTACTCAGGTAAAGGGAGTGCGAGGGAGATGGAGATAGAAACTTTGATCACGCATAACTTTTTAACGAATGGTCCGATTTGAAAAATTTCTTCTACATTTCGATAGGTATTGATAAACACAATAAAACTGCATTTTTTACTTTTCCGAAATATTTAAATTTTTAAAATCGTATATAAGCGATTGTGGGCGTTAAAGGGGCGTGGCACCTTTTTGAAACAAACTTGCGCTGCGTAGGAACTCCTAGAATCTGCATGCAAAATGTCAATCTTCTAGCTTTTATAGTTTCCGAGATCTCAGCGTTCATACGGACAGACAGACAGACGGACAGACAGACGGACAGACGGACAGACGGACAGACGGACAGACGGACATGGCTATATCGACTCGGCTAGTGTCCCTGATCAAGAATATATATACTTTATAGGGTCGGAAACGCTTCCTTCTACCTGTTACATACTTTTGCACGAATACAATATACCCTTTTACTCTACGAGTAACGGGTATAAAAAAAACAGTTATATGGCAGCTATAGGATATAGTCGGCCGATTCTTATGAAATTTGGTTGATCGGATTGATTGGCTTCGCACATGTGGCAGAGGCGTGGGCAGAACAAGTGAAACCCCTATACAGACCCTTTATGGCTTAATGTCTTCATAGAGTAATAATGTATAGAGGCGTCATTTGCTCTGCCTGCGCTCTAGAGTGATTTCCTGTGATGCCACGTAGGGGAAAAACGAAAAACAAGAGAGTTTTTCATTTGTTCGAATCGAGCTTCATTCGAGTCGATCTGTCCGTCTGTCTGTCCGTATGAACGCTAGAATCTCGGAAACTATAAAACCTAGAAGATTGACATTTTGCATGTAGATTTTAGGAGTTCCTTTCATGGCACAATACCGCCATCTAACGGATGACATTGGAACAGCTGGCCAAGGTGCTCAACAGAGTCAACGTTAATTCTCAATAAGGATTTCTATTAAAGGAAATTGCGATGGTTTTCATTTGTCAATACCGAACTGTAATCCAAGAACTATGCCATAGAGTAAGAAACTATATAGAGGTGTCATTTGCTCTGCCCGCGCACTCGAGTGACTTTGCCAGTGATGCCACGTAGGGGAAACACGGAAAAAAAGAGAGTTTTTCATTTGTTCGAATCGAGCTTGAATCCATCCCCATGGTGAATTCTTATTGCTGCACTGCTCGCTCTTATTCCTAAGGATAGGTGCGAAAACTCCCCATACTATTGCTTGTGCCTCGCACATGTTGGGTGTGGTGAGAAACCGAAGTTAGAAGAAGTTAGCTTCAGCAGAGCTTTGGCAGAGGCCCGGGCAGAGCAAATAAAACCTCTATATAATTTCTTACTCTATGCCTCTATATAGTTCCTTCATAGAGTAAGGAACTATATAGAGGTTTCATTTGCTCTGCCCGGGCCTCTGCCAAAGCTCTGCTGAGAGCCATGTTCGAAGCTAACTTCTTCTAACTTCGGTTTCTCACCACACCCAACATGTGCGAGGCACAAGCAATAGTATGGGGAGTTTTCGCACCTATCCTTAGGAATAAGAGCGAGCAGTGCAGCAATAAGAATTCACCATGGGCATGGATTCAAGCTCGATTCGAACAAATGAAAAACTCTCTTTTTTTCCGTTTTTCCCCTACGTGGCATCACTGGCAAAGTCACTCGAGAGCGCGGGCAGAGCAAATGAAACCTCTATATAGTTTCTTACTCTATGGTTCCATGTCGACACGCTTTTGCCCTTTACCGCACGCTCGCGCCATTACCAGTATACGTTTGCCCTTAACAGCACGCTCTGCGCTTAACAGCAGTCGCGGGTTCACGGGTGATTGCGATAACTTATCGATACTATCGGCATTCGCCCCGAATGGCCAGCTGTTTGATCTTGCTGATCAACACTGGCAAACTCGCGCGCGCACATTTGAAACTAGGATATATTAGGTTTTAAGCTTAAATATATATTTGGAAACTTAACATATAGTGAGACCTTCAATGGCTGGAACATAATAATGCCTTAAATGGCTGAGATGCTGGGTTTCAAGTGGGGAAGATGAGAGGCGCCTTAAGCGTCCTCACAGATCTTTTCAATTGCTTGCAAAGACGGTCGATTGGACAGTTTGTAAAACCTGCCCAACAATTTAAAATGATAACTTAAATTAATTAGAAAATTAAAAGAGAATTATTATCTATGTTGTAAATTGTTAATTATACCCGTTACTCGTAGAGTAAAAGGGTATATTGTATTCGTGCAAAAGTATGTAACAGGTAGAAGGAAGCGTTTCCGACCCTATAAAGTATATATATTCTTGTTCAGGATCACTAGCCGAGTCGATCTAGCCATGTCCGTCTGTCCGTTTGTCTGTCCGTCTGTCTGTCTGTCTGTCTGTCTGTCTGTATGAACGCTGAGATCTCGGAAACTATAAAAGCTAGAAGATTGGCATTTTGCATGTAGATTTTAGGAGTTCCTACGCAGCGCAAGTTTGTTTCAAAATGGTGCCACGCCCCCTCTGACGCCCACAAGCCACAAGCTGTGGCCACAGTTTTGATGCTATTATGAAAATTTTTTTGATATGTATTTGTTTCGTCAATACCTATCGATTGGCCAAATAAAAGTTTGCCACGCCCACTCTAACGCCCAAAAACCCATTAAACGCTTAAGCCTGGCTAGCGCCTACATTTCTGCCTTTCATGGCGTATACAATAGCGCCATCTAACGGATGACTTTGGAACAGCTGGCCACGGTGCTCAACAGAGTCAACGTTAATTCTCGATAAGGATTTCTATTAAAGGAAATTGCGATGGCTTTCATTTGTCAATACCGAACTACATATATCCCAAGAACTATGCAAATCAAATCAAGTTAGCCAAATTGGAGGTGTTCCCTGGGTACCGATTTTAACGTAAAAATCGGGAGCTGATTCGAGCGGCGGAAAACATACAAGAAGGCATATTTATATAAAGTTATTTAGCTGAGTAACGGGTATCTAATAGTCAAGGCACTCGACTATAGCGTTCTCTCTTGTTTAAATATAGTTCATGGAAACTGTAATTTTTTGCTTGATGAACTGTTCAGTTTTTGATTTCATATCATCAAGGCAAGCCAGAGATCTTGTGCATTTGGGGCAATTATCTGCATTTAATTTTTTTAAAATAACATAGCCCAAGAAATATCTTACAGCATAACGTTCTTTTAACTTTTCGTTAGGGCAAAACTTTCTCTTGGTTCTATAGCCAATTGAACTACTGCATTAACTACTTGAACTACTGCTCTCTCTCCACAGCTTTCCAATTCTATTTTGCTTTTACATCCTGCCTCATTCCGGGTTCATATGACCAATATAAGGAAATGTCAGAATCTGGAATACAATTTGTATTCTTTAGTGTGTGCTCATTTATTATTTTTAAAGCCCACACATTTTTCAAAGAATATAATAATTGGACTGCTAAAATTTCCAAACTTGAATATAAATTTTCTAATGGATCTTGGCAAAACCGATTTAAACGTATATATTGTATGCTTTCACTTTCCAAAAGTTTATTATATACGTTTATAATTCTCTGACAGCTTGCTTTTAGTTTTATAACGCAAGTTGCAGTTGAATTTTTTCCGGAATTGCGGTCCGGCAAAAATTGTTTTTTATCCAAGAAACTCATGAAATTTTCCAGCTTTGATTTCATGTCATTATCTGAACGATAGGTGCCTTCATTTAGAAGGTCAAAGCCATCGTTCATTTGTTCCAGAAACTCGGATGTTGCAAAAGCATTAACAGAACTTTCTAAGGTTCCAGCCATTCTCAACACATTGATCCCATGGCTTACAGTGTCTGAAAACACTTGTGTCGCCAATTTTACACTCATTTTCTTCAAATTATTTAGATCAATGTGCTTATCCGATAACTTTGGTGCCAAACGAGATACAATGTTATAGAACTCTTCAATTACCTTCCAAGACGTCACACTTTTAGTGAAATCTCATCAAATTTGAGTGGGTCTGATGGTAATGAGGTATATCTGTTCAAGAAATTATTTCTAATACTCTTGAACAAATGAACAAATTCATAAATAAAGTCTGGCCTTGGACTTGTTAGTAAGTAATCCAATTTTTTAAAAGCTAGACAATTCATTGCGCCTTGATCGCCAACTATAGCTGTTACCTTAAGGCCAATTGATACACAACAATCAACGGCTCTTTTAAGGATTTTTGCATAGTGGCCGCCTCGAATAAATTTATTAACAAAAAAGACGACCAAAACATATTTCATTTGACCTGGCCGCGTATCATCACGGCCAGCATATCCTCTGCTGGAGATGAATATTGGTCATTTTCAGAAAACCCGTCTCCCAAGTCTACAAATCCTACCACTTGGTCAGACTTTGGGACATATTCAAGTTCTGACTTGATCGACATTTCGTCGAAAAGAATTGTGCAATTCCTATCGGACTCATTCATATTGTTAACCAATTCTTTTAGTATAACAATATGATATCCGGTAAAGCCAGGCTTAAATTCTTTTAAGGGCAACCATCTTCTCAAAGATGCCTCTGATGGCATATTGAAGCCCAAATTTAATCTTAAATTATTGTATGCCTTCGGGCTGTGCGTATAAATTTGTAAAAATAGCCGTTTGTCCGAATCGGTGCAATGAATTCGCCTTTTCTGTGAAATGATGCTATGACATGTTATGACATTTTCATTCATTCCTGCGGTATTTTCTTTGCTTTTAGTTTTACTTCCGCACAAATTGGAGAATTCTAAAAATTTGCTTTTTTATAATTTTAAAATCTTCAAATGAAGTTAAAATTTTAAGGCGACCTGCGCTTTCGACTTCCTATGCAAAATTTTATGTTTTTCTTCGAACTCAAATATTTTTGAAAGCAAAGAATTCATTTTCACCTGCAGCATTGATGATTTTTCTTGGAACAGCATTGTTTCCAAAATTAAATCATAATTGCGGCTGTCTAATGCGTCGTTTTTGTTACAAACGGCCAAATTTAATTTAGAGAGAGAATCATTTTGCATTTCTAAAAGGGAATTGCATAGCTATAATTAACTTTTTAAATTAATATTTCCTTTAAGCGATTTTCTTTAGAAATTTCTTTTTTTTAACGAAATATTAAGGGATCTTAAACAACGCTGTCCCTTTAACAACTATGTTTTCGTCTTTTAAAACTTTATTATTTCGTTTTTAATTAATAAGCTTTTATCAAAGAAATGCTAGGAGAGCTCAATCCTTGTGCTTTACATTTAGTGTAATCAGGAAAACTCAATCCTTTGTTTAATAAATAGTAAGGAGAGCTCAATCCTTGGTAAGTCGAATTGATTGGCCAAATAAAAAACTCATAGAAAATCCCAACGTCCTAACTTTACAAACACCAAAGTTATGGCATTTCCTATCGTTCAATTATATGGCAGTTATAGGATATAGTCACCCGATCCGGCTCGTTCCGACTTATATACTACCTGCAATAGAAAGACAAGTTTTGGGAAAGTTTCAAGCAGATAGCTTTGAAACTGAGGGACTAGTTTGCGTAGAAACGGACTGACGGACGGACAGACGGACGGACGGACAGAAGGACAGACGGACATGCTTATATTAACTCAGGAGGTGATCCTGATCAAGAATATATACTTTATAGGGTCGGAGATGTCTCCTTCACGGCGTTGCACACTTTTGACCAAAATTATAATACCCTCTGCAAGGGTAGAAAAATGAGTGTAAAATTGGCGACACAGGTGTCTTCAAACACTGTAAGCCGTGGGATCAATGTGTTGAGAATGGCTGGAACCTTAGAAAGTTCTGTTAATGCTATTGCAACATCTGAGTTTCGTTTCTAAAACTAATGAACGTGGTTTTGACCTTTTAAATGAAGGCACCTATCGCTCAGATAATGACATGAAATCCAAACTGGAAAATTTCATGAGTTTCTTGGCCATAGAGTAAGGAACTATATAGACAAAGAGTAAGAAATTATATAGAGGTTTCATTTGCTCTGCCCGGGCCTCTACCAAAGCTCTGCTGAGAGCCATGTTCGAAGCTAACTTCTTCTAACTTCGGTTTCTCACCACTTCCATAGAGTAAGAATCTGTATAGAGGTTTCATTTGCTCTGCCCGGGCCTCTGCCAAAGCTCTGCTGAGAGCCATGTTCAAAGTTAACATCTTCTAACTTCGTTTTCTCACCACTTCTAACATGTGCGAAGCACAAGCAATAGTATGGGGAGTTTTCGCACCTATCCTTAGGAATAAGAGCGAGCAGTGCAGCAATAAGAATTCACCATGGGCATGAATTCAAGCTAGATTCGAACAAATGAAAAACTCTCTTTTTTTCGTTTTTCCTCTACGTGGCATCACTGGCAAAGTCACTCGAGAGCGCGGACAGAGCAAATGAATCCTCTATATAGTTCCTTACTCTATGGTCTTAGTTTCTTACTCTATGGTTGTGCTCATTTTAAATGTTGTGCAAAATGCAACGGAATAAAATGATGAGCCACAGCTGTTCATATCAGCTGACATCGGATGGTGGATGGTGGATGTGCTCTGAGGGAATCGGAGTTTCACATTTGTCAAAAATCCCAACCGTTTCAAACGGATGGACTCTATGGGAAGTGGGCATTACTCTATGCCTCAGATTCGAGTTCCCTAATATATGAAAAATAAAAAAGGTTCTCATCTGCAGCAAAACTATTTACGTCCTCCAATGTGTTATTATTAGTACCTGTAGAGCTTGATAATAACTCTAGGATTTCAGTGGGGAGACACATTCGTTTTTGTCTTTGAATTCGCCTTTCTAAGTTTACTGATGAAATTATGGGATCCGATGTATCCATAGCCCTTTGATACACATTTGTAAAATTTAATACTCTACTGGACTTCCTTGCGTAATACAGCCGATCATATTTATAGAGTTTGTTTCGGCATTTAGTTCCCTTTCTCCGAAATATCCAACAGGAAGAACAGTGCCAAGTATATCGCTTGAATGAACAAGGATTTTATAAACTGTAGCGGTCATAGGCAACCAAGGGTATTTTTCAATAATTATATCACCAGTTTTAACGGCAACTGTTAGGGATGACATTTTAAAATAGTCCTTAAGTTGATAATTAGTTGTATGTCAATGCCAGTGATCTCGGAAAATAAAAAAGGCTAAGCGAATACATGTCGAGCGGTGTTTCCCTTATTTAAATTGCCAAACCCGCCGAGAGAGAGAGAGACCTTTTCGCAAAACATTTTTTGAATTTGCTTTTTCGTTCAGAAATGAGTTTTTTTATCATTGTGATCTGATACTCTTTATTTTTTGTACTCTGCATTTATAGCCTGCGTGCAAAACAAACTCAAAAAGCCGTATCCAAGAATGCAGTGGACTTAAACCACATTTCAGATGGCCGATAATGGGTAAAAACTTTTCGCATTTAAAAGTTTGGTTGTTTAAAAAGCCATTGGAGTTGTTCCTCAAATTGGACATGCTTGGGTTGCCCTAGCTTCAGTCAAGGCGTTAAGCACTTTGCCGTCGATCACTGTTAGGTACAACTGGAAGTTGATATAAACCAACTTTCTGATATTCAAAGTAACGTTGCATGTTTTCAAAAATTGAATCTGTTTCTTAATGTTGGTGTTTTCTGTAATGATATGATCCCTTGTCTCTTTAATGAACTCCAACTTTAAGGGTCGACAAAATCTAATTGGGCGTTCTATGGTTCCATATAATGTTCGTCGACGCATCGACAAATCTTAACGGAGTTACTGTCGTCGCAAAAATGCTTGAGTCCTCATCCAAAAGTTGTTCATTAGAAACTTTCTGATTGTAGTTTGCCTGACCAATGCTTCCGTCAAATCCATAACTTAAAACAAGAAAGGAAAGCTAACTTCAGGCGGATCCGAAGTTAAAATACCCTTGAAGAATATTCTGTAAATTATATTTTCCAAAATTATTCATATGATGCATTCTTAACACTCATAAAAATCCCAACTTCCTAACTTTAAAAACTCCAAAGTAATAGCAATTCCAATCGTTCAGTTATATAGCAGCTATAGAATATAGTCGGCCAATCCTTATGAAATTTTGTATGTCGGATTGATTGGCCAAAAATAAAACCGATAGAAAATCCCAACTTCCTAACTTAACAAACACCAAAGTTATGGCATTTCCGATCAATCAGTTATAGGGCGGCTATAGGATATAGTAGGCCGATCCTTATGAAGTTTGGTAGTTCGGATAAATTGGCCAACAATAAAACCCATAGAATATCCCAACTTCCTAATTTACAAACACCAAAGTTATGGCATTTCAGATCAATCAGTTATATGGCAGCTATAGGATATAGTCAGCCGATCCTTATAAAATTTGCAGGTTGATTGGCCAAATGTAAAACCCATAGAAAATCCCAACTTCCCAACTTAACAAACACCAAAGTTATGGCATTTCCGATCAATCAGTTATATGGTAGCATAGGATATAGTCGGCCGATCCCGGCCGTTCCGACTTATTTACTGCGTGCAAGGAAAGAAGGGTATGTGCAAAGTTTCAATTCGATATCTTTAAGACTGAGAGACTAGTTCGCGTAGAAACAGACAGACGGACAGACGGACATGCTTATATCAACTAAGGAGGTGATCCTGATCAAGAATATATATACTTTATAGGGTCGGAGATGCCTCCTTCCCTGCGTTGCACACTTTTGACCAAAATTATAATACCCTCTGCAAGGGTATACAAATTAGATCTGTTATCAGAAAATCCGTATTTTGCCTCACCATAATGCTAGTAAGGACCTCTTCTGGCATAACAGTCGACGAGCTGAATGATTTAATAAATTTTGTAAAGACACTTTCGCTTTTATATCAGACAGTACAATATCAACAGGCCGACACTCCTGTTTTTTTCAGCTACCTTTTTGTAGGAAGAATACACAATGCAAAGCTTGCTGTTGCACTGTTCCCTTATGTTACAATATTGTTCTTTTGTGAGGCTTTGATCCAAAATATAACGATTCGTTCGGCTACGGTGTTACCAAAAAAGGTATAAAGACGCACGCGCAAGTGTCCAGCTGCTTCTTGTCGGCTATATGGGGTGGTGGTCTTATCCTCAACCTTTTAGCCTTCAGTCATTTTTAGAATATCAAATTTTGCGTGCTACGATAAGAAAATTGGGTGGAGAATAACCGCACACCACCTCACAAAAATCAGCCCGACTGAAACTCCTCCGAGCTCCCTAAGACCTTCTGGTGACATTGAGGAATTTGATGCCCTCCCTGCCTTGGCCATTCCACACCTATAGTGGCTCACAGCTTATTTGACCCACATTGTCTATTCAAATTTAAGTGAGAATAACTTTTTAACTAAAGCAGACATTTAAAAAATAAAAACGCAGGTTTTTCGGTGGGTATTATAGGAATAACAAAGAACTTAAATTTTATTAAAATAACAAAAGGTTTTATAATTATTCAACTAAAAGAAAAAATACTGCAGTTTTCTATTGCACAGCTTATTTGACCCATTTCTTAAAATAATTAAAATTTAAAAAAATTACGAAAGATTATACATATTTTAATATTTTGTATTGCCCCCTTCTGATCTATGACCATTTTGAGGCGTTTTTGCATGGACTCGACTAGCTTTTTGGTGGTTTCCGGAGGTTTTTTGACGCACTCCTCCATCAAGGCAACTTTGAGATCGTTTTTGTTCGATATCTGCCTTTTGCGGATATTCGTATCTAAAATAGACCACAGGGGTTAAAAGGGGTACTTAGCAGCAACCAGCCCAGCAGCAAAACAACGGCAGCGACGTCGGCAGCAAATCGGCAGAGGCAGCAACAACTCGCGACTGCGTAACAATTTGTTTACAAAATTTATGTTAGTTTTAAGCACAGAAAAATGAGTTTATTGAGTTTACAAAAATGCAAGTAAAAATGGATTCTGGATTGTTTAAGTTAAGGGAGATTTGTTTTAAGATAGGCAAATCTGACAAAAATCGCAGACGAGAAGAAAGATCACATACGATGGTTAGTCTTAGACTAAAGCGAGAGCAGAATAGTTTGCAGCTCTGCAAAGTTCATAACCGCCAATTTACTTGCACGGATCCAAGCCCTTTTTGCTAACAGCGAATCCTTCCTTCTAGAACTTTCCATTCTGCCTAGCACATCTTCCGTCTCTCTCTAGCGCAGGTGAATGCACTTGTGAGAAACGAATAGGAGCAAAAAGAGACAAAATGCGCGCCCCATTTCAAATGCTTTAGATTTTGCATTAACATAATGTGAATTAGAGTGACCACAGGAAAAAAGGACAAAAAGTTCAAATTATCAATTTGAATTCGGCGATCTCTTAAAGCTGGCAGCTTTACAGCACGAGCATCAGCTATTGTATTGCGCCATCTACCCCAAGACATTGGTACCACGGGCCATGAAAGGCGGAAATGTAGGCGCTAGCCAGGCTTAAGCGTTTAATGGGTTTTTGGGCGTTAGAGTGGGCGTGGCAAACTTTTATTAGGCCAATCGATAGGTATTGACGAAACAATAACATATCAATTAAAATTTTCATAATAGCATCAAAACTGTGGCCACAGCTAGCTTGTGGCTTGTGGGCGTCAGAGGGGTTTGAAACAAACTTGCGCTGCGTAGTAACTCCTAAAATCTAAATGTACATACATTTACATTTTATAGTTTCCGAGATTTCAGCGTTCATACGGACAGACAGACATACGGACAGACGGACATGGCTAGATCGACTCGGCTAGTGATCCTGAACAAGAATATATATACTTCATATGGTCGGAAACGCTTCCTTCTACCTGTTACATACTTTTCCTCGAATACAATATACCCTTTTACTGTGCGAGTATAATAACCAATGTTAAGCTAATCCCAAAAAAAAATTTCAAGAATTGTTAATATTAAACGAAATTTGAATACCCTTTAAAATGATGTATTACAAAAACTTCTATATTTTTTCAAACGTTTGTTTGTTTTGAAAAATTGTAATTAAACTAGCTAGAAATTACCAATGTTAAGCTAATCCCAAAAAAAAATCCAAAATTGTTAATATTAAACGAAATTTGAATAGCTTTTAAAATGATGTATTTCAAAAACGTTTGTTTATTTTATGCCGTATTTAAAAAGGTCTGGCAACACTATCTCGCGGTCTCGGTCTTCAGAGAAAACGAGCACTTTGGATTCTAGGAATAGGTCGCCTTCTAGGAATTATGGAATCAGCTTCGATATACGCCAAATAAGACAACGGTTTCTACAATTCAAGTAGTTCCAAGAACATGAATTTATTTATGTATATTTTTAAGTATATTTTAACAAAATATTAATTGGGTTTTTAGCTGAGGCTGTAATAAGAACAAAAAAATCTTACACATGTATTTACATATTTATATTTTATTTTTATTTATATTTATACAAAGAACTATTTCGAGCTGGGGCCCGGCGCCTAATCATCCAGCCTTAAATTTTTTACGGAATCTTCCACGTTTTGACGTTTGCCACGGCGGCGGGGGCGAGGATCTTCTTCCTCGCTCTCTGAAGAGGACCTTTCATTTTTCCTCTTCAGAGCGCACCCAAAATTAAATAAAATAATAATTATTAATATCTATGTTTATATATACGATAATATTATTACCGAGCATCTCTCAAACTTTAATATTTGGGTGGCTTCTTCCCTGGCCTTCTTTTTCCCATGGCTGTTCATTTTGAATTGAAAGTCTAAAAATAAGTTGCAAGTCCCTTAAAGTTGAACGAGGGCTGGGAACATTGCGTCAATTGTCAAAATATCG
The DNA here is from genome assembly GCA_018153365.1 of Drosophila fuyamai. Classification (NCBI taxonomy): domain Eukaryota; kingdom Metazoa; phylum Arthropoda; class Insecta; order Diptera; family Drosophilidae; genus Drosophila; species Drosophila fuyamai. The sequence goes on along the minus strand of JAECXW010000599.1, from coordinate 25,473 downwards.
AATAACTATCGATGATTCACAGTGGTAAGTGTCTTGGAAATGCTGCCGTGAGGCAAATTTTAATTTTAAAGAAATTGTGGGTTCAAATTGATTGAAACTTTCCTCAAAGTTAGTTCGATTGCATATCAATTTTTTGAAATATCTCCCGAATTGGCACACGCTCTGTGAGGGGCTTAGGAATTTTTCTAAAGTTAGCGTCGAATTGGTATTTTTTGATGGTTGCTGTATGAAACGGCTCAAGTGTGACCATCCACGTGTTTTTTGAGAAAGTTTATATTCCAAGGAAACTGTGGGTTCAAATTGATTGAAACTTTCCTTAAAGTTAGTTCGATTGCATATCAATTTTTTGAAATATATCCCGATTTGGCACACGCCTTTGAGGGGCGTAGGAATTTTTTAAAAGTTAGCGTTGAATTGGTATTTTTTGATGGTTGCTGTCGTGGTTGCTGTGTGAAATGGCTCAAGTGTGGCCATCCACGTGTTTTTTGAGAAAGTTTATATTCCAAGAAAACTGTGGGTTCAAGTTGATTGAAACTTTCCTCATAGTTAATTCGATTGCCTATCAATTTTTTAAAATATCTCCTGACTTGGCACATGCCACGTAAGAAGCGTAGGAATTTTTCAAAGGTTAGCGTCGATTGGTATTTTAAACGACAGAAAACAAGTTGGTTCATGCAATGGCTAACGATTGGTTCAAGTAATAGAGTGGGCGGCACTTTTATATCCCTTTAAACTACGCAAACTGTAATGCGATTTTCTCAAAAACTGTGGGAAAATTTTTTATCAAATTTTCCAGAAATATTACTAAAACACCCCTACATACGCCTATATACACGGCATTTTGGCACACGCTCTGTAAAGGACTTTATTTCCAATTCAATTTTTTAGTCATTTTTTTGAATGGGCTGATTCAGACTCTTGCCCACTGTTAATCGATTTTCTCAAAAACTGTGGGTTCGATTTTTATAAAACTTTAAGTTTATATCCTTGAAGAAACGTCCTTAAAGCTGATGTAGCATGCAACTTGGCACACGCTCTGTGAGTTGAGATATTCTCCAAAGTATGGGGAGTCGATTTTTCAAATGCATTTTTGAAATACTTCCAGACCTCCAATATGATTAAATCTTACATATATAGTTAGGATTTTCTTTTTTTTTAATATTTTGCATCTAAAAGTTTTTAATTACGTGTATAAATAGCAAGAAAATCAAAAAATCGTTCCGCCATCGACGCTAAGTCACCGACGCTAATTTGACGCATATATATCATAGAGTAAGAAACTGTATAGAGGTTTCATTTGCTCTGCCCGAGCCTCTGCCGAAGCTCTGCTGAGAGCCATGTTCGAAGCTAACTTCTTCTAACTTCGGTTTCTCACCACACCCAACATGTGCGAGGCACAAGCAATAGTATGGGGAGTTTTCGCACCTATCCTTAGGAATAAGTGCGAGCAGTGCAGCAATACGAATTCACCATGGGCATGGATTCAAGCTCGATTCGAACAAATGAAAAACTCTCTTTTTTTTCGTTTTTCCCCTACGTGGCATCACTGGCAAAGTCACTCGAGAGCGAGGGCAGAGCAAATGAAACCTCTATATAGTTTCTTACTCTATGATATAGTTTCTTACTCTATGTCCAAACAGTGAGAGCAACTTAAGCATAATGGGAAAGAAGTGGATTTACCGCCTCCAGAAGGAGGATTTCGTCCGTGTCGCAGAGAGGATTAATATAGCCCTGGACGGCAGGTTGGACGACATGAGAAAGGCATTGTCAGAATATTATTTAGAAACAGAGATCGACCCACAACTCGTCAATATCTGGGCAGAGCTGAAAGCAGCATACCACAACAGAACCGGCCCAAGCATCACGTTAACGAACGCCGAAGGGGAAGCTCTAGTGGCAAGCCTATGCATTGACAACTTGCTGACCTCGAGCCATTCAGGCTATGCAAAGGTCGCTAAACAAGTCCGTGAATGGTCGTTCAGGCGCGAAGGGCGAAAAAATCATTCGAGTTCCTGGAACAAGTAGAATAGTCCGCCAACACATACTGCTTGGACTTAGACATGATTTCCAGAGCGATGTCGGAATTGCTTAAGACATAGAGTAAGAAACTAGTTACTACTTACTTTCGCCCTACTCATTCGCGTACCTGGATGACATAATAGTGATCCGTCGTATTACTAACCATACAACATATAGACTGGTTATCTCATACAAGCAATATGGACACTCAAAAATCTTTGCGGGAGGCCCCACAGCTGTTAGCGGCAGGCCCCGGACACTTCGTGTGCCTTCGGGTTTTTTTCGCTCTCATTCTTATTCTCATTTTGACGCTCGCGCGCTCATTGCGCGAGTTCGTTCGTTTAGTCTTAGTTTCTTAATCTATGGTTGTGCTTATTTTAAATGGTGTGCAAAATGCAACGGACTAAAATGATGAGCCACAGCTGTTCAGATCAGCTGACATCGGATGGTGGATGGTGGATGAGCTCTGAGGGAATCGGAGTTTCACATTTGTCAAAAATCCCAACCGTTTCAAACGGATGGACTCTATGGGAAGTGGGCATTACTCTATGCCTCAGATTCGAGTTCCCTAATATATGAAAAATAAAAAAGGTTCTCATCTGCAGCAAAACTACTGTCGTCCTCCAATGTGTTATTATTAGTACCTGTAGAGCTTGATAATAACTCTAGGATTTCAGTGGGGAGACACATTCGTTTTTGTCTTTGAATTCGCCTTTCTAAGTTTACTGATGAAATTATGGGATCCGATGTATCCATAGCCCTTTGATACACATTTGTAAAATTTAATACTCTACTGGACTTCCTTGCGTAATACAGCCGATCATATTTATAGAGTTTGTTTCGGCATTTAGTTCCCTTTCTCCGAAATATCCAACAGGAAGAACAGTGCCAAGTATATCGCTTGAATGAACAAGGATTTTATAAACTGTAGCCGTCATAGGCAACCAAGGGTATTTTTCAATAATTATATCACCAGTTTTAACGGCAACTGTTAGGGATGACATTTTAAAATAGTCCTTAAGTTGATAATTAGTTGTATGTCAATGCCAGTTATCTCGGAAAATAAAAAAGGCTAAGCGAATACATGTCGAGCGGTGTTTCCCTTATTTAAATTGCCAAACCCGCCGAGAGAGAGAGAGACCTTTTCGCAAAACATTTTTTTAATTTGCTTTTTTCGTTCAGAAATGAGTCTTTTTATCATTGTGATCTGATACTCTTTATTTTTGTACTCTGCATCTATAGCCTGTGTGCAAAACAAACTCAAAAAGCCGTATCCAAGAATGCAGTGGACTTAAACCGCATTTCAGATGGGTAAAAACTTTTCGCATTTAAAAGTTTGGTTGTTTAAAAAGCCATTGGAGTTGTTCCGCAAATTGGACGTGCTTGGGTTGCCCTAGCTTCAGTCAAGGCGTTAAGCACTTTGCCGTCGATCACTGTTAGGTACAACTGGAAGTTGATATAAACCAACTTTCCGATATTCAAAGTAACGTTGCATGTTTTCAAAAATTGAATCTGTTTCTTCATGTTGGTATTTTCTGCAATGATATGATCCCTTGTCTCTTTAATGAACTCCAACTTTAAGGGTCGACAAAATCTAATTGGGCGTTCTATGGTTCCATATAATGTTCGTCGACGCATCGACAAATCTTAACGGAGTTACTGTCGTCGCAAAAATGCTTGAGTCCTCATCCAAAAGTTGTTCATTAGAAACTTTCTGATTGTAGTTTGCCTGACCAATGCTTCCGTCAAATCCATAACTTAAAACAAGAAAGGAAAGCTAACTTCAGGCGGATCCGAAGTTAAAATACCCTTGCAGAATTTCTGTAAATTATATTTTCCAAAATTATTCATATGATGCATTCTTAACACTCATAAAAATCCCAACTTCCTAACTTTAAAAACTCCAAAGTAATAGCAATTCCAATCGTTCAGTTATATAGCAGCTATAGAATATAGTCGGCCAATCCTTATGAAATTTGGTATGTCGGAATAAAACCGATAGAAAATCCCAACTTCCTAACTTAACAAACACCAAAGTTATGGCATTTTTGATCAATCAGTTATAGGGCGGCTATAGGATATAGTAGACCGATCCTTATGAAGTTTGGTAGTTCGGATAAATTGGCCAACAATAAAACCCATAGAATATCCCAACTTCCTAATTTACAAACACCAAAGTTATGGCATTTCCGATCAATCAGTTATATGGCAGCTATAGGATATAGTCAGCCGATTCTTATAAAATTTGCAGGTTGATTGGCCAAATGTAAAACCCATAGAAAATCCCAACTTCCCAACTTAACAAACACCAAAGTTATGGCATTTCCGATCAATCAGTTATATGGTAGCATAGGATATAGTCGGCCGATCCCGGCCGTTCCGACTTATTTACTGCGTGCAAAGGAAAGAAGGGTATGTGCAAAGTTTCAATTCGATATCTTTAAGACTGAGAGACTAGTTCGCGTAGAAACAGACAGACGGACAGACGGACATGCTTATATCAACTAAGGAGGTGATCCTGATCAAGAATATATATACTTTATAGGGTCGGAGATGCCTCCTTCCCTGCGTTGCACACTTTTGACCAAAATTATAATACCCTCTGCAAGGGTATACAAATTAGATCTGTTATCAGAAAATCCGTATTTTGCCTCACCATAATGCTAGTAAGGACCTCTTCTGGCATAACAGTCGACGAGCTGAATGATTTAATAAATTTTGTAAAGACACTTTCGCTTTTATATCAGACAGTACAATATCAACAGGCCGACACTCCTGTTTTTTTCAGCTACCTTTTTGTAGGAAGAATACACAATGCAAAGCTTGCTGTTGCACTGTTCCCTTATGTTACAATATTGTTCTTTTGTGAGGCTTTGATCCAAAATATAACGATTCGTTCGGCTACGGTGTTACCAAAAAAGGTATAAAGGACGCACGCGCAAGTGTCCAGCTGCTTCTTGTCGGCTATATGGGGTGGTGGTCTTATCCTCAACCTTTTAGCCTTCAGTCATTTCTAGAATATCAAATTTTGCGTGCTACGATAAGAAAATTGGGTGGAGAATAACCGCACACCACCTCACAAAAATCAGCCCGACTGAAACTCCTCCGAGCTCCCTAAGACCTTCTGGTGACATTGAGGAATTTTTGATGCCCTCCCTGCCTTGGCCATTCCACACCTATAGTGGCTCACAGCTTATTTGACCCACATTGTCTATTCAAATTTAAGTGAGAATAACTTTTTAACTAAAGCAGACATTTAAAAAATAAAAACGCAGGTTTTTCGGTGGGTATTATAGGAATAACAAAGAACTTAAATTTTATTAAAATAACAAAAGGTTTTATAATTATTCAACTAAAAAGAAAAATACTGCAGTTTTCTATTGCACAGCTTATTTGACCCATTTCTTAAAATAATTAAAATTTAAAAAAATTACGAAAGATTATACATATTTTAATATTTTGTATTGCCCCCCTTCTGATCTATGACCATTTTGAGGCGTTTTTGCATGGACTCGACTAGCTTTTTGGTGGTTTCCGGAGGTTTTTTGACGCACTCCTCCATCAAGGCAACTTTGAGATCGTTTTTGTTCGATATCTGCCTTTTGCGGATATTCGTATCTAAAATAGACCACAGGGGTTCTATGACGTTTATGTCTGGTAATTGTGCCGGTGCTTTCATTCACGGCACTTATATATGAGCCAAGTTTGAACGATCTCCGAGGTATGCTTGGGATCGTTGTCTTGGTAAAAGCGAAATGATTTTTATACCAAAATCCTCGGCGCTTTGGATCAAATTATCCTTCAGTATATTGAGGTAAACCATTTTGTCCATTGTTGACTCAATAAACTGTAGCCTTCCAACACCTGCAGCCGACATACAGGCCAACACCATTACATGGCCACCGCCATGCTTTACCGTCGCCTTCAGGTGTTTGTCTTCAAGCTCTGTATTGGGCCCGCGATCTCGAGTCACTTTGCCAGTGATGCCACGTAGGGGAAAAACGGAAAAGAAAGGGAGTTTTTCATTTGTTCGAATCGAGCTTGAATCCATGCCCATGGTGAATTCTTATTGCTGCACTGCTCGCTCTTATTCCTAAGGATAGGTGCGAATACTCCCCATACTATTGCTTGTGCTTCGCCCATGTTAGAAGTGGTGAGAAACCGAAGTTAGAAGAAGTTAGCTTCGAACATGGCTCACAGCAGAGCTTTGGCAGAGGCCCGGGCAGAGCAAATGAAACCTCTATATAATTTCTTACTCTATGCTGAAATCAATATCAGTCGATCACGAGATCTTACTCTATGGTTCCGGAGTTATAGCTGGTTCCTTGTTGGCTTGAGGGAGAGATGAAATCGTTTCTTTGAGGAGAGAAACGGCTTGCTTCGCATTAAAATGAGACCGGAAACACTCTTTTTTAAATCGAGGCTCTAAAATTGTAGCCAAGCGTGTGGAGGACCGTTCGTTATAGGAAAAGAGCCGTTTTTTACACTTTTATATTAAAAGGTGGCACAGTGTTTTCCCTTCTGCTGTCCTTAACTAGTCGCATTTTTTATTAAGACTTTGGACAAGTCCATTTGAAATGGGAATAACACTGGACACGGTCACTTTTGTGCTCGAAGACAATTGCTCCGTTACTTCATCAAACGGAGCCAGCAGGAGCCAAGCTAAGCAGCACTGGTGAAACAAACTCTTTGGTTAAGAGGATGCGTTCGACCATTTGGAAAGCGCTGTTCCAGCGTGTGCATACCTCCTGATTCAGGCTGTGTGGCTTGCCGTGACCTTGAGCTAGTTTGAATTTCTCATAAGCAATTGTGCTGCTTTTAAAAAAGGTCACTATTCGCTTGCATTTTGTTAACACAGTATTAATTTGTTTTATAGCAAGGCAGTCTTGTATAACCAGGTTAAAGACATGAGCATAGCACGGAAGATGTCTTTTCTCAAGAAGTTGACATGCCTTCACCATGTTGCTAGCATTATCCGTAACTATTGAGCAAACTTTTGGCAACAGACTCCATTTAATCAGTTCTGCGCGCAATGATGATGCGATATTATCAGCAGAATGTGTGATAGAATATGTTGTACTCCGAATAGTTTGTAGTTTTAGATTATAATCTTTTTTTTATAGGACCGGCTTCTTCCACAGCTAAACGCAGAGTGAATCGCACAGGCCACGTTCTCTCTTCTGCACGCCCATTCGTGAGAGCGGGACGAATATGTGTATACATTTTATCTTTTAAGTTAAGGTAAATGTTAGAGAGTTATATTTACAGTTAACTTTACCGTCTAATTTAAAGTATAGTGAGTCTAAGAGAGAGTGTAGATGTGTGGGTGTGTGTGTGGTTGTCCTACGACAACTCGGCCATCTTGACCAAATGATCTTCTGATCACCGTGAAAATTTGCAATAGTGTTATCATTGTACAATTATAGGTTATAAATAGAATACCGTTTTTTAGAAATTTCAGCTTAATATACTTCAGAATAGGTTTACTTTTTCTTATGCGAATACGCACTGTTATCATTTTTTATTTTTTCCTATCTAATGCTTAATGTTGTTATTGCTCAAAACCCCTTGGTAAGGGTTGCGTGATACCTGAAATCCTTCAACATCCCTTAACAAGAATCTGTAATTTCTTAATGCTTTCGAAATTACATAGGGTCCTTTGTTCTTTGGAATTAGTTTTCTAGATACACCCGCTGTGCTATCGAAATTCTTGACCATTACGTAATCTCTTTTTCTATATTCCGACGGTTTTCTGGCTGTCTTATCATATTGCAGTTTGTTGTAGGCTTGTGCTTTTTCTTGACATTTTTCCGCTTCGATCCTAATTGTTGTCAAATCTCTGTCTATCGGTTCATTGTACAATTCTTCTATTTCTCTTTCAACTCGTCTACTATTTTTCCTCTTTGTTCTAAACCAAATAACACTTTGCTTGGACATTGTCTAATACTGCGGTGCTGTGTGTTATCTATTCCCAGTATATACCTTTCTCTGGTTCAGTCAGTTTTTCTATCATTGGTCCTTGGCTTCTGTTGATTCTTTAGACCTGGCCGTTTGCTTGTGGCGATCCATCGACCTCTGCATTTGGGCTTGCTATATGCTCTAAAATAATCCTTAAGGGCTAAGATAACGTCCCGGGTATTTGTTGTTTTTGTTATATATAAACGTACAAACTTTGTGAACCCGTCCACGACGACAAATATGTGTTTCTTTGACCTGCCCGAATCGTCTGGACCATAATGATCAATGTGGTTAAGTTCAAAGGGTTTGCTGCCCTTTGGAATTGAATGTAGGAATCCTTCTTTTCCAATTTTTGATATGGCTTATACATTTATCTTTGGCATTTGGATACCAATAATTTTTCCCAAGTATGTCTAACATTTTTTCTCTTCCTATGTGACTGATCTCATTGTGGTACTTAAAAAGAATATGCTCTTCCATGTCTTGAATAATAAACTGACATCGTTGCTTTTTCTATAAATTATTCCGTTTCGCATCTCGAATAATTTGAGTTAATTTTCCTCTAACTGATTTCTTATCACTTGTATTTTTGGATCTTTGGCTTGGCAAATAACCAGATTGTCTTCAAATGAATTTGTTTCTACCACTAAGATATTTGTACACCTGCTATGAGCGTCCACGTGTTGCATTTTGTTGCCTTCCCGATGTATCAAACCATGGTCGTAATTTTATAGCTGTAATGCCCACCTAGCTATACGCGGGTTAAGTTCGATCTTGTTAAGCGTTAATGTGAGAGAGTTACAATCGGTAATGATTTTGAAATTCTAAATCTACGCAATGCGTGAATAATGACCATTGTCTCAAGCTCAAAGCTATGATATTTCGATTCGACAACGGTTGTGCGCTTGGAAAAATAAAAAATTGGGTGCAGTTTACCGTCCTCTTTCTTTTGAAGTAGTACGGCGCCAAAGCCAAGAGAGCTGGCGTCGCAGTGTAGTTCTAGCTCGTCCTTGTAGTTGTATAAATACTGGTGCTTCTACTAACTTCTGTTTAAGCATTAAAAAAACCTCATTTCTTTTTCTCAAAAATGGAATTTCTCGTCTTTTCTTAATAGATCTTATAACGGTTATATAAGTATAAAGTCGAAAAATCTTTAATGAATCTGCGAAAATATGAGCATAGACCAAGAAAACTTTGAACAGATTGCGTTTTGTCTGGTATCGGAAAATTTTGGATTGCTTCTATTCCCTTCTCGTCTGCTCTAATGCCCTCGGCGTTTATAATAAAACTATTTAATACTAGATTGAAGAAACTCGCATTTATCCATTCGTAGTTCCAATTTATTTTTAGCAAGTCTAAAGAATACTTCTTTTAAAATTTGAAAATTTTCATCACAATCCATGCTAGCTATCATTATGTCGTCCATGTATACAATCACTTGATTGTTTCTAATAAGATGGTCGAAAATTTTATTTATGAATCTTTGAAACACTGCCCATGCAGTTTTAAGACCCATTCTAAGAAATTCAAATTGAACTAACGGTGTCACAAATGAAGTGTACTTAACTGACTCCTTATTAACGAAGACTTCACGTCTTATAACCTTTTTTTATATGAAGTTCAGAAAATACTTTCTTATTTACTAATTTGTCTAGTAGGTCATCGATTAGGGGTATTGAATAATTGTCTTTAACTAAAATCTTGGCTAATACTGGTGCTTTTTAAAATCTATACAAAGTCTTATGTCACCAGTCTTTGTCTTTACTAATACTATAGGGGAAGCGTATTCCGATTGGCTTGGCTGTATAATTCCGTTTTCTAAATAATCGTCCAATCATTTTTGCAACTTTTCTTTTTCTGCATAGGCGAGTTGTCGTGGGGCACAGCTAAAGGGTTTGAATTCTCTAAATTGAGTTTCATTTCACTTTTGATCAACTGTTCTTTCGGTTACCTACCTTCTACCTTCACGTATCAAGGCTGTATTATCATTTGAACCGCATAAGTAATCGGCTCTCTCGTCGACAATATAGTTTATGTTCATAATTTTCCGTATTGCAATTGTCATATCATTTTTGCTCTTCTTGGACCAATTGATTTACTAACTATAGGGCTGCCTGTTTTGTTGCCTGTATCACAAACTATCTAACCAACTACCTTGTTAATTGTTCCATTTTCTTAATAACTGACCGTCTTATTAACTGTATCACTAACTGCTTGGCTCGCTGCATTTGTGACTGTCTTACCGACTGTTTCAGCTGTATCTCTAACTGTCTCTCTAACTGTTTCACTAAATGTGCTTCTAACTGTAGGACTAATCTTTGATCTAACTGAGGTACTTATTGTTTTCATAATTGTTTCACTAAGTGACGTGTTAATTGTAGGACAAACTATTTTACTAACTGTAGGACTAACTGTTTCACTAACTGTAGGTTTAACCGTTTCACTAACTGTAGGACCAACGGTTTCACTAACTGCTTTACTAACTACAATAGCATCTTAAATTTTGTGTTAAATTACAGGTACTAGGATTGCGGGTATTATTCACATTCACAATATGTTCAGTATTAAATCTAATTCTAACTTGCAAACATCCATAAAATTCCTCCCAAGAACAACCTCATGGCTCAAAGACTCGGTGGGCATAACATTTTGATTTGAGCGAGCAGTGCAGCAATAAGAATTCACCACGGGAATGGATTCAAGCTCGATTCGAACAAATGAAAAACTCTCTTTTTTTCCGTTTTTCCCCTACGTGGCATCACTGGCAAAGTCACTCGAGAGCGCGGGCAGAGCAAATGAAACCTCTATATACTTTCTTACTCTATGTCTCAGCCGATCGCCGTTCCATGTCGACACGCTTTTGCCCTTTACAGCACGCACGCGCCATTAACAGCACTAAACTTACCCTTAACAGCACGCGCGCTCTGTTACGGGTTATTGCGATAACTTATCGATACAATCGGCATTCGCCCCGAATGGCCAGCTACCTGATCTTGCTGATCAACACTGACAACCTCGCGCGCGCATATTTTGAAACTAGGATAACTTAGGTTTTAAGCTTAAATATATATTTGGAAACTTAACATATAGTGAGACCTTCAATGACTGGACCATAATAATGCCGTCAATGGCTGAGATACTGGGTTTCAAGTGGGGAAGATGAGAGGCGCCTTAAGCGTCCTTACAGATATTTTCTTTTTAAGTGCTTGAAAAGCCGGTAGATCTGACATTTTTTGAAAACTGACCAACAATTTAAAATGATAACTTAAATTTATTAGAAAATTAAAGGAGAATTCTTACTTATGTTGTAAGTTTTTTAGTTTTTTGCGGGTATTGCGGCCCGGCAAATATTGTATTTTATCCAAAAAACTCACGAATTTTTCCAGCTTGGATTTCATGTCATTATCTGAACGATAGGTGCCTTCATTTAAAAGGTCAAAACCATCGTTCATTTGTTTTAGAAACTCGGATGTTGCCATAGCATTAACAGAAGTGTTCCGACCGAAATGTTGGATGAGTATTCCATTTTGAGTTATTAAGTTAAGTTAAATATTTATATAAATTTATGTAAGTTTACTAATTTTTTTTATATTATTATTATTTAGGTAAACCCATGTATGTTCAGCCCTTGGCAAAAAAGTAAAAATTCAATGTGTGCAATTAAGACTTGTCGTAGTGATATAGGCCTAATAGTCCTTAATGTTAAATTAGTTAGAGAATTCTTTTAAACGAAACAAATTCACAATAATGAAAATTATGTTGTTTTGTTGTGCACCAAACTCAATTTAAAATTTAAATAGAAAATAATTCAACACAGTACTTGTCAATTTGTATTGTGTTGAATTAATAATAATTTTTAATAAATTAAATATTTTAGAAGATGGATTGAGCTCTCCTAATTATTTATTAAAAAAGGATTGAGCTCTCCGAATAATTTGGAATCCCAAGGATTGAGCTCTCTTAACTATTTATTAAAAAAGGATTGAGCTCTCCTGTTTACACTAAATGTAAACCACAAGCATTGAGCTCTCCTAGCTTTTCTTTGATAAAAGCTAATTTAATTCTAAAGTCTTTAAAACGAAATAATAAAGTTTTAAAAGACGAAAACAGAGAGTTGTTAAAGGGACAAGATTGTTTAAGATCCCTTAATATTGCGTTAAAAGAAGAAATTTCTAAAGAAAATCGCTCAAACGAAATATTAATTTGAAAAATATTAAATTGGAGCAATGTAATTCCCTTTTATAAATGCAAAATGATGCTCTCAATTAAAGAAATGGCCGTTGTAACAAAAACGATCCGTTAGCTGTTCTAAGAGAAATCATCAATGCTGCAGGTGAAAATGCTTTCACAAATATTGGAGCTAGAAGAAAAAAATAAAAAATTTGCAGAGGAAGTCGAAGGGGCTGGCCGTCTTAAACTTCTAACTTAATTTATAGATTTTGAAAAGCAAATTTTTAGAATGCTCCGGAAGTAAAATTCAAAGCAAAGAAAATGCCGCAGGAATGAATGAAAATGTCATAACATTCCAGAGCATCATTTCACAGAAAAAGGGAATTCATTGCACCGATTCGGAAAAACGGCTATTTTTACAAATTTATATGCACAGCCCGAAGGAATACAATAATTTAAGATTCAATTTGGGCTTCAATATACCAACAGAGGCATCTTTGAAAAGATGGTTGCCCTTAAAGGAATTTAAGTCTGGCTTTACCGGAGATCATACTGTTATACTAAAAGAATTTGTTAACAATCTGAATGAGTCCGATAGGAATTGCACAATTCTCTTCGACGAAATGTCGATCAAGTCAGAACTTGAATATGTCCCAAAGTCTGACCACTAACCATACAAATTTCTGTCCCCTCCCCTAAAATTCAATCGTCGGTAGGGTATGCAGGCACCATCCGCTCGCAGAACAACAACCAAAGCTGATTTGGTTTGAAGTTTTCTGAACCACTTAAAAGCAGTCGGTGTTTTTTGTGACTCCGACTGCGATATGCCCTGTTCGTATCTCAGTAGATTGATTTCTATTTATCGGAATACATGCATATAAGAAAAACATTTTACTGCTACCACTGATATGAATTTGTAAGCCAAAATGAAATGTATGCTGAAATATTAAAAAATATACTATAACATATAATATTCTTATTTTGATCATTAACCAAATAGTGAATACGCCCATATTGTTAGGGTACCAAGTCTGAAAAGTAGCAAAAGACAAAATATTCTTGCCGCATCGAATTGAAATAAACTTACACATGCACCCCTGTATGAGAATGCATGAACACGCATACATATAAAGACTAATTCAAGCGCAGGCGCAACCTTCTTCAAAATGCGCGTCTCTGCATAGAGTAACAAACTATATAGAGGTTTCATTTGCTCTGCCCGTGGTTTTTACGACGCCGGCTTGACGGCCGTGTTTGATCGGTGTGGGGAAAATTTAGCTGTTCAAACATGTGCGAGGGACCAGGAATAGGATGCAACCGCCGTAAGAGCTGCGTGCGATTGAAGAGTACAACAAATAGGGGTTGAATTCAAAAAATTTGGCGGGCCTTGGTTATGTTTTGATAGATTTATGATATTTTATTACTTTTACAGAACCGAATCAATGCTTTAAGGAACCCATTAACACTTAGCAACGTTGTTTAATAAATAAAATTCAAAATATGTGTTTATATATGGCTTAATATGTAGAAATATTTTATTTTTGGGAAAATGTAGCCCAGGGGTTGGATATAAATCGATGGTAAATCGGAATCCTTATTAATCCTTATTCTTTCAATGATTTCTCTGCAGAACATCAGTTGGTTTACTTTCAATGCATTTACCACACTTCAAACCGCCAAGCAGATTTTAAGTATGAACCAGCTGTTCGCTCTGCCTGACGTGACGACACGAGGCTCGACGCCTCGCTCATTCATACACGACTTCTTTATTGTTCTCTCGTGTTTTGCCGAAGACATGGGAGAGAAAGAAAATAACTCAAAAACATGGGAGAGAAAATCTGTTATTTGGCATGTTATTCTCTTTTTCTCAATGTTAGAAATTCAATCCCATTTGAAATGTGAACGTTAAATTCAGTCCAATCTGAATTGTGGACGTTAAATTCAGTCCCATGTGGAATGTGGACATTGAATTCAGTCTCATAAGAAATGTAGGCGTTCAATTCAGTCCCATGTGGAAAGTGGACATTGAATTGAATAAGGGCCGTTTCAATTTCTTTGCCTTCAGCTGAGAAAATGACAATTGGAAAAAGATTTGGTTGCAACAAGTAGTGGGAGACAAGATAAGTATAAAATAATATTAATTTAAAATATAATTAGAAATTTATAATTACTTTTAAGCTAATATTAATTGTGTCTTCATTTAGCTTGCTATCCCAAGCAATTTTCAATTCAGGAAGGAATCGAGGAAAACAGGAATATGGATCAGGAAAATGTGTAAGTAGCGTGAGGAAAAATAAGTGTTTTGTTTTGTTTGTATGTGTGTGACGCTTGTTGTAAGTTTTTGTCTTTGTCTTTTCATTTCGTTGCGCGAAATAACTTCAATAACAGAAAGAAAATTTGATTTGATTTGATTTCAAAATTCAATTTTAATTTCTACTTCAAACACTAACAGAATTTAGTTCTTATTATAATTTTTTAATGTATATACTTATTTTTTAATTATTTTTTTTTTTTATTTATTTATTTTTGTTATTTATTTATTTATTTTTTTATTTATTTATTTATTTCAGCATAAAGAAATGCATAGTTTACAACTGTGTGGGGCATATTAATGCCTTCTGTATCCCGAAGGAGGGAAACAGTTGGAAATGGTTGGAAAACCTTAAAATAAGCCACGCAGCCAAGCGAGCGCGGGTGTGCCAAGCACACTTCAGGTCGGAATGCTTCTCAGGTGTAACTCTGAGGAAGGGAAGTGTTCCGACCGAAATGTTGGGTGAGTATTTATTTCATTTATTATTATTAAGTTATTTATTCAATTAAGTTAAGTTATTTAATTATATTTAATTTATGTAAGTTTATTAATCTTTTTTTTTATTATTATTATTATTTAGGTTATATGCCAGTGCATGAACCCATGTTCAGCCCTTTGGCAAAAAAGTAAGAATACTATGTGTGCAATTAAGGCTTGTCGTAGTGCTATAGGCCTAATAGGCCTTAATGTAGAATCAATTAGAGAATTCTTTGAATTGAAACAAATTCACAATAACGAAAAAGATGTTGTTTTGTTGTGCGAGCAGCACCAAAGTCAATTTAAAATTAAATTAGAAAATAAGTCAACACAAGTAATTTCGACAAGCCTTAATAAATTAAATATTTTAGAAGATGGATTGAGCTCTCCGAATTATTTAGAATCTAAAGGATTGAGCTCTCCTCTATCTATAAACGTTTTAGAAAACGGATTGAGCTCTCCTGTTTACACAAAAGGTAAACCACAAGGATTGAGCTCTCCTAGCTTTTCTTTAAATGTATTAGAAAAAGGATTGAGCTCTCCTGTTTACACAAAAGGTAAACCACAAGGATTGAGCTCTCTTAGCTTTCCTTTGAAAAAAGCTAATTTTATTATAAATTCTTTAAAACGAAATAATAAAGTCTTAAAAGATGAAAACAAAAAGTTGTTGAAGGGACAACGTTATTTAAGATCCCTTAATATTTCGTTAAAAAAAGAAATTTGTAAAGAAAATCGCTCAAATAAAATATTAATTCAAAAAAATATAGAATTGGAGCAATGCAATTCGGTTTTAGAAATGCAAAATGAGGCTCTCTCTAAAAGAAATTTGGCCGTTTGTAATAAAAACGACGCATTAGACAGCCGCAATTATGATTTAATTTTGGAAACAATGCTGTTCCAAGAAAAATCATCAATGCTGCAGCTGAAAATGAATTCTTTGCTTTCACAAATATTGGAGCTAGAAGAAAAAAATAAAAATATGCAGAGGAAGTCGAAAGCGCTGGTCGCCTTAAACTTTTAACCTCATTTAAAGATTTTGAAATTTTGAAAAGCAAATTTTTAGAATGCTCCAATTTGTGCGGAAGTAAAATTCAAAGCAAAGAAAATGCCGCAGTATTAAATGAAAATGTTATAACATTCCAGAGCATAATTTCACAGAAAAAGGGAATTCATTGCACCGATTCGGAAAAACGGCTATTTTTTGCAAATTTATATGCACAGTCCGAAGGCTTACAATAATTTAAGATTTAATTTGGGCTTCAATATGCCATCAGAGGCATCTTTGAGAAGATGGTTGCCCTTAAAGGAATTTAAGCCTGGCTTTACCGGAGATCATATTGTTAAACTAAAAGAATTTGTTAACAATATGAATGAGTCCGATAGGAATTGTACAATTCTCTTCGACGAAATGTCGATCAAGTCAGGACTTGAATACGTCCCAAAGTCTGACCAAGTGGTTGGATTTGCAGACTTGGGAGATGGTTATTCTGAAAATGACCAATATTCATCTCCAGCAGAGGGTATGCTGGCCGTGATGATACGCGGCCAGGTTAAACCCTGGAAATATGTTTTGGGCGTCTTTTTTGTTAATAAATTTATTCGAGGCGACCACTATGCACAAATCCTTAAGAGAGCCGTTGATTGTTGTGTATCAATTGGCCTTAAGGTAACAGCTATAGTTGGCGATCAAGGCGCAATGAATTGTCTGGCTTTTACAAAATTGGATTACTTGCTAACGAGTCCAAGGCCAGAATTTATTTATGATTTTGTGCATTTGTTCAAGAGTATTAGAAATAATTTCTTGAACAGAGATATCTCATTACCATCAGACCCACTCAAATTTGATGAAATTTCATCTAAAAGTGTGGCGTCTTGGAAGGTAATTGAAGAGTTTTATAACATTGACTCATGCGGTGTATCTCGTTTGGCACCAAAGTTATCGGATAAGCACATTGATCCAAATAATTTTCAAAAAATGAGTGTAAAATTGGCGACACAGGTGTTTTCAAACACTGTAAGTCATGGGATTAATGTGTTGAGAATGGCTGGAACCTTAGAAAGTTCTGTTAATGCTATGGCAACATCCGAGTTTCTGAAGCAAATGAACGATGGCTTTGACCTTTTAAATGAAGGTACCTATCGTTTAGATAATCACATGAAATCCAAGCTGGAAAATTTCATGAGTTTCTTGGATAAAATAAAATTTTTGCATGACCGCAATACCGGCAAAAATTCAACTGCAACTTGCGTTATAAAACTAAAAGCAAGCTGTCAGAGAATTATAAACGTATGTGATAAATTTTTGGAAAGTGAAAGCATTCAATATATACGTTTAAATCGGTTTTGCCAAGATCCATTGGAAAATTTATTTGGGTTGCTGAGATCCAAGTTTGGAAATTTTACCAATCCAACAGCACAGCAAATATTATATGCTTTGAAAAATTTGTGGGCTACAAAAATAATAAATGAGCACACACTGAAGAATACAAATTGTATTCCAGATTCTGACATTTCCTTAGATTGGTCATATGAACCAGGAATGATGCAGGATATTGAAAAAAGCAAAATGGAATTGGAAAGCTGTGCAGAAAAAGCAGTAGTTCCAGTAGTTAATCCAGCAGTTCAATTGGCTATAGAACCAAGAGAAAGTGCTTGCCCTAACGAAAAGTTAGGAGAACGTAATGCTGTAAGATATTTCTTGGGCTACGTTATTTTAAAAAATTAAATGCAGATAATTGCCCCAAATGCACAAAATTTTTGGCTTGCCTTGATGATATGAAATCAAAAACTGAACAGTTCATCAAGGCAAAAAATTACAGTTCCCATGAACTATATTTAAAAAATCCTTCTGATGCAATGTTTGAAATAACATTGCATCATGTTTATATATTTGATACGGAATTTAAGGATCGTCCAAACCGACGAAATATTTCCGAATTTTTAGAGCAGAAATGCATAGAAGAAACCAATAAAATATATCCTTATTGGTTTGCACCTACTGACCCATGCGCTAAGCACAGGAAAAGTATTTTAAAGCATTTGCTGAAAGTGTTATTATACAAGCACAGTAAGTGGTACCATGAAAAATGGGACGCCAATCAAAAACTTAAAGACAGAGTTGGCAGAGCATGTAAGAGAAACACGATTTCCGACAAAAACTGTCCAAAAGAGAAAAAACTTAAAAATTTACAACATAAGTAAGAATTCTCTTTTAATTTTCTAATAAATTTAAGTTATCATTTTAAAATGTTAGGCAGTTTTCAAAAACTGTCCGATCTACCGTCTTTTCAAGCAATTGAAAAGAAAAGATCGCTGATGAGGAAGAGTGGTGTCTTCCGAAACAGTATTTGAAATATAAAATTAATAAACAGTATAAACTTCTTTGGCTTTTCTTTTCCCCTTACATATGTGCAGGTAAATTTGTCACAAAAAATTTCTAGACATGTAACTGAATTAAACATAAAGTTTCAGGATTTGCGGTTCGATATCCAAATCCTTCACTTAATAAAACTGCAGTTTAAAAGGTAACACGTTAAAAACAAAACAAAAATAAATAACATTTAATAAGCTAATGCATATACATACATATATATATATATAAAGGAAATTAAAAAAATTAAAATCACTTCAGGGCTAAATCAAATCACTTCAGGGCTAACACTACAAATTCCTTGCATGGCAAGTGTTAAAAAACGTTGGGCGGGATAATACACCAAACTCATAAAAAAATAAACTCATAAACAACAACAACCCGATAAAAGTAACAAAAATCACAGCTAAACAAGAAAGGAAAGCTAACTTCGGGCGGGGCCGAAGTTGAAATTCCCTTGCAGAATATTCTGTAAATTATATTCTCCAAAATTATTCATATGATGCATTCTTAACACTCATAAAAAATCCCAACTTTCTAACTTTAAAAACACCAAAGTTATGGCAATTTCAATCGTTCAGTTATATGGGAGCTATAGGATATAGTCGGCCGATCCCTTTGAAATTTGGTAGGTCGAATTGATTGGCCAAATAAAGAAGCCATAGAAAATCCCAACTTCCTAACTTTACAAACACCAGAGTTATGGCATTTCCTATCTTTCAGTTATATGAGAGCTATAGGATATAGTCGGCCGATCCCGGCCGTTCCGACTTATACACTGCGTGCAAAGGAAAGAAGGGTGTGTGCAAAGTTTCAATTCGTTATCTTTAAAACTGAGAGACTAGTTTGCGTAGAAACAGACAGACGGACAGTCGGACATGCTTATATCAACTCAGGAGGTGATCCTGATCAAGAATATATATACTTTATAGGGTCGGAGATGTCTCCTTCACTGCGTTGCACACTTTTGACCAAAATTATAATACCCTCTGCAAGGGTATAAAAACCAGAAACATTTCTGTTAAACAATATTTCAAAACAAATATAAAAGTATTTTCAAAAAGTAACAAGTTAAAGCTGCAAGAAAGAATTAAAACATACATAATAAATAAGCTGCGAATCACTGTAGCTAAACCCAGGGAGTTTCCCACCCCCAACCACGGCTGGACATAACTTCAGTAAGTTGAGTATAACATAAGCAATAACACAAAGTCATACACATGAAATAAAGGGGTGATCAAAAGTATTTGCACAAATTACACGTACTTACTCATAAGAAATGTGCAAAAACTTTTGACCACAACTGTACATGAAATGGCATTGCACGCTTACCAATACATACTTACTGGCCGCGGCCAGGGACAAAAAGAAATACAAACACATTTTATACATTTCAATTTTATATTTAATTTTAATTTCAATTGGAAATTTCGGTTATACATATATGTATGTCATTTCTCAGTTTCCTCAGAAGGGGGGGGCGGTGGCATCTTGGCCAGTGCGGCAGTTATAGCATCTGCCGCTGCCGCCACCGCCACCGCCGCTGCCGCTACCGCCGCAGTTGGTGCCGCTACCGCCGCAGTTGGTGCCGCTACCGCCGCAGGTGCCTCGGCTACCGCCGCCGATGAGGCTTGATTACGCCTTCTATAACGCCTTGTTCTCCGATTCCCACCCCTCCCTTGATGATGATTGGGGGGGGGATAGTAATTATTTGGCGTGCATGCTGGCGGTGGGTACTGCGGGTATGGAGCGGGGTATGGGGCGGGATATGGGGCAGGATATGGGGCAGGATAGGGCACAGGGTATGGGGAAGGGTATGCGGAAGGATATGGGGGGGGCATTTGAGGCCCATAATTATAACCGAAGTATGGATTCATCTACATATATAAAAAGAAGGAAATTAATAAAAATTAAAATAAATACAATTTATACTTACGTTTGATTTCATCAACTTCTCGTCGCTTTGTGAAGTGTGCCCAAATTTAGAAATTTAGCTTATACATTAATAACTTGAATGCTTTAGAAATATAGTATTTTTATAGTATTCGGTAACGGACCACAAAGTGTTAGAAATCTAATAGGTCTATCGAAATTTATGTACAATAAAAATAAGACTTTATATATGCTTGCATATGCAAAATAAACATAACCCCATAACTATAAAAGCATTTATATTATTTTACAATTTTAAATAAACAATATTTTCGTAGAAATAAAATTTCTCTTAGAAATTAACTTTGTATATCAAAAATAAAATATATTCAATAAATCAATATAAATGTATATCGGTATATTTAATTTAATATAAGTGTTCTCACTAAATGTAAAATATTTCAATTTGGCCTGGCTCAATATTAAAATTAGTACCTACAAAAATATAATTCAACCCCCATATGAAATTTCACTCCGTCCCACTTGTTGCCTTTCAATTGAAATCAAATTCGAAGCCAACTGAAAAGTGGACCTTGAATTCAGCCCCGGTGGAACTTAAATTCAGGCCCATCAAAGGAAAACAATAACAACATATCTGTAAACAAAGTAAAATCATAAGGCCATTTCGGTCGCTCGCCCACATTCCCCATAAGCCAAAAAATCACCAATGAGAGCGACCAGTGCAGCTGCAGAAATTCACCATGGGCATGGAATGAAGCTCGATTCGAACATTTGCAAAACTCTCTTTTTTTCCGTTTTTCCCCTACGTGGCATCACTGGCAAAGTCACTCGAGAGCGCAGGCAGAGCAAATGACGGCTCTATACATTATTACTCTATGACTGAACGACCGAACTCGAGCGCGAGCGTCAAAATAAGAATTAGAACGAGAGCGAAAAAACCCGAAGGCACACGAAGTGTCGGGGCCTGCCGATTCCAGCATTGGGGCCCCCCGATTGAAAAATTTTGTGACCAAATTCGTTGTATGAAATGACCAGTCTATATGTTGTATGGTTAGTGGTCTGACCAAGTGGTTGGATTTGCAGACTTGGGAGACGGGTTTTCCGAAAATGAACAATATTTATCTCCAGCAGAGGTTTTAATCACTTTCAGGCACAATGTGCACTGCGCTGAAGTAGCTTTTAGGTCTGTGTAATACTCTTTCGCAGAACTCATTTTCACAATTTAAATTTTTTTTTCGCTTTCTGGCTTAAGAGTGACCAAACAAAAAATATCGGAAATATCATCTCAAAAAATATCAATATCACCTTTTTTTGCCCAAAAAATATCGCGATGATAATATTTTTTTAAGAGGAAAAATATCGATATATTGATATTTTGATATATTTCGGACATCCCTAGTGCTGATGGATTGCTAAAATTTCCAAACTTGGATCTTAGCAACCCAAATAAATTTTCTAATGGATCTTGTCAAAACCGATTTAAACGTATATATTGTATGTTTGAACTGTCCAAAAGTTTATCACATACGCTTATAATTAATTCTCTGACAGCTTGCTTTTAGTTTTATAACGCAAGTTGCAGTTGAATTTTTGCCAATATTGCGGTACGGCAAATATTGTATTTCATCCAAGAAACTCATGAAATTTTCCAGCTTGGATTTAATGTCATTATCTCAACGATAGGTGCCTTCATTTAAAAGGTCATAGCCATCGTTCATTTGCTTCAGAAACTCGGATGTTGCCATAGAATTAACAGAACTTTCTAAGGTTCCAGCCATTCTCAACACATTGATCCCATGGCTTACAGTGTTTGAAAACACCTGTGTCGCCAATTTTACACTCATTTTCTTCAAATTATTTGGATCAATGTGCTTATCCGATAACTTTGGTGCCAAACGTGATACAATGTTATAGGACTCTTCAATTACCTTCCAAGACGCCACACTTTTAGTGAAATCTCATCAAATTTGAGTGGGTCTGATGGTAATGAGATATCTCTGTTCAAGAAATTATTTCTAATACTCTTGAACAAAATCATAAATAAATTCTGGCCTTGGACTAGATAGTAAGTAATCCATTTTTGTAAAAGCTAGACAATTCATTGCGCCTTGATCACCCACTATAGCTGTTACCTTAAGGCCAATTGATACACAACAATCAACGGCTCTTTAAAGGATTTTTTCATAGTGGTCTCCTCGAATAAATTTATTAACAAAAAAGACGCCACAAACATATTTCAGGGTTTAACCAGCCTCTGCTGGAGATAAATATTGTTCATTTTCAAAGGTAAGTAAATGGAATATGTCGGAATGTAAATTTCTGTGTGTTGCGTTCTTTCCCGCGAAATTTACCGGTGCATGTTTTTTTTACCCATATACACTTATAACTACACATATGAACAGTGTGTGCGTTATTTTCCGCGAAATTTACCGGTGTATGATATGCTTATATGTGTAAAAAGACATCTGTTTTTGTTATTACGATAAAAATTAAAAATGTAATGTGTTGTATATTTTAGAAAACCATCAAAGGTGAAGGTGGTGACCAACCGAGCATACAAGGAGCTTTTTTGGGTGCAGCAAATAAAAACGGTGAGGAAAATAATGGCTCAATGACTCAAACTAAATTTATGTCTAATTTTTAAAAACATTTTTTTGCCAAATTTTCAGCAAAAGACCGAAGAATTACCGATTCGTTGATCCATATGATCTGCAAAGATAATATGCCCGTTAGATGCGTGGAAAAAGAAGGGATGCAAAACTTTGTTAAAACGTGCGTTCCCCATTACAAATTGCCGAGTCGATGGAAAGTAAGTGCTCTCTTTCTGAATTTATAAACATGTACATTTATTTCTGTATGTATTTTTATATATTCGTTGTCTTGTGTTTCAAGAAATGCCAAGTCAATACTATTAATTATTTATGTATTTAAAATTGCAACTTTAAGTATGTATATAAAGGCATGACCATTTGTCAGTCTAGTTCTAAACATTGATAATGTAAATGTTATAGGATATATATTTAAATGTTTTTGTGTTGGTGGATTCTAACTCTATAACTTCAAGACAAAGACTAGTTTGTGTAGAAATAGATGAGATGAAGATCTTGCTTCATGAACTCTTCAATAAGATTGAATAAAATATTAGTTATTTAAACTTTTAATTTGTTTTTAGGTTACAAATTTGATATCCGAAAAATACACAGATTGTGTAGAGAGGGTGAAGAGGGGTTTTAAAGAAGTCGAAAACTTTGCCTTTACATGTGATTCTGTATCTATCGCAAATTCAGCTAGATCTTTTTTAACAATAACTGTGAATTTTTTACATAAAAATCAGCTTCAGTCTGTTTGTCTGCAGGCTGCTAGGATGAGCCAGGTTCGATCAATTGTGTATTTGATAATGACAATTAACATTTAACGTTTGTTTTTCGTCCGTTTTAAACTAAATATTGTCCTACTTTTAAATGACTAATGCTTAAATAACCCTTAATTTAGCATTGTATTTGTATTTTGACTTGTAATTGTATTTATGTGTGTGATTTGTGACTTTGGACTAATCGGAGCGAAATTAATTTTTGCACAAATACTTGCAAGTCCTTATAAAATGATTACGTAATCATTGTCTAAGACCCCATTTCCCCACATAATCCAACATAATCATTTTGTTGACCCCCTCCCTCCCCCTAGGTGATTACGTAATATATGGACAGCCCCCTTTGTGTTTCAGCCAGTCCGACTGGTTATATCCTTGCATAATAATAATAATACTTTATAATTTTTTCTTCAAATAATTTTCCATTTAGTCTCATACAAGCGAATATATTTCTAAACTGTTGGAAGATGCTTGCAATGAGTTCGGTATTGGAAAAAATAAAAGGAGGACGTTAACTACAGACAATGCCAACAATATGGTAGCCGCGTCGCGATTGTTCCTTGGACCGCGTATCCACGTTCCATGCTTTGCACATACAATTCATTTGGTTGTGGACGATTCTGTGAAGACCATTCACTCCTTTTCTTTTGTTTTAGACAAAGTTAAGCGTATCGTCATGCACTTTAAACACAGCACAGCTGCTATGGACGCACTACGAAAATGTCAAATGGACAAAGAAGTGCCAGAAGGAAAATCAAAACACTAATTCAAAGCGTGGACACTCGATGGAACTCCTGCTTGGATATGCTAAACGCGTTCGTTGCGCTGGCTGACGAAGTGGCATTTGTTATTTTGAGTAGACGAACCTCAGGCAACTCACCAGAAATGCTCTCGGTGGAGGAGCTGAATATTTCTCGAGATTTTTGTCATGTTCTCCAACCGTTCAAAGAAGCCACTGATAATGTCAGCGGAGATTCATACGCGACGGTCAGTTTAGTTATCCCAATGATTTCTATGATAAATACTAAACTTAAAGAAGCTAACGTAGTTACCGCTGAGGGCATCCTAGCAAAAGACACCCTCCTAAATATATCGGAAAAGCGATTGAGTGGTTTGCTGCATAATAATATTCTCATGAAAGCTAATATGCTTTATCCTCTTTTTAAAAAATGTACTTCAATAATGCCTCTCCACGTCAAAAATGTAACAGATGAAATCGTAAGGCAAATGATTGAAAATAAAGAAACAAAAATACAGCCGTCTGAAGAAGAAATGGATTTCGAAGACATGGTCGTACAGGACATGGACGTACAGGAAAGTTTTTTGGATCTCCACAATAGGACCATAGAACTCCGAGACTCTGTAATCCAGAGTTCGGAAAGAAAAGAAATGCAACTGTTCTTTAGCATGCCATTCTGTAATTGGGAGACCAATCCTTTCGAATTTTGGATCTCGCAAACACAAACAATGCCCATGCTAGCGAAGGTGGCATTAAGTTGTCTATTCACGCTGGGTAGTTCCGTTTCTTCCGAAAGGTTGGCTTCTGCCATTAAGTGTGTCGTATGTGACTCTCGTAGTCGTATGACAGACCAACATATTACGGAAAGAGTATATTTAAAATCGCTGAATACCCATTTGTTTTCATTACATTAAATAAATTTAATTATAACCATATAAGAAGAGCGGAAGGCCTAAGCTGCTAATGCTCTAATTAGTTCATAGTTAAAAACTAAACTTAAAACTTAAGTTAGCTTTGTATAAATAAATAAACGAATATTATTATATCCATATCCTTCATAATTTTGTTATTATTTTTTAATCAAAGAAAGTAAATAAGAGTTGCTTGAGAGTGGTTAACATTTGATCTTTTTAAGTTCGATGGTTTCTATTCACTTTTTAAATAAA